>JANTCA010052283.1:0-17820 GCA_024741275.1 Chironex yamaguchii
ACTTCTACTACAAGTATTTTACTGCCACTACTACTATTATTAGTACAACTACTACTATTACTACTACTACTACTACTACAACTATTTTACTGCCACTACTACTATTATTAGTACAACTACTACTATTACTACTACTACTACTACTTCTACTACAACTATTTTACTGCCACTACTACTACTATTAGTACAACTACTACTACTACTGCCACTACTACTACTACTGCCACTACTACTACTACCACTACTACTACTACCTCTACCACTACTACTACTACTACTACTACTACTAACGCTACCACTACTACTGCCACTACAACTATTTTACTGCCACTACTACTACTATTACTGCTACTACTGCCACTACTACTACTACTATTACTACTACTATTACTACTACTACTACTACTACTACTACTACGACGTCTACTACAACTATTTTACTGCCACTACTACTACTACTACTACTACTACTACTACTTCTACAACAAGTATTTTACTGCCACTACTACTATTATTAGTACAACTACTACTACTATTGCCACTACTACTATTACAACTATTTTACTGCCACTACTACTACTACTACTACTACTACTACTACTACTACTACTACTACTACTACGTTTACTACAACTATTTTACTGCCACTACTACTACTACTACTACTACTACTACTACTACTACTACTACTACTACTACTACTACTACTAGTACAACTACTACTACTATTGCCACTACTACTACTACTGCCACTACAACTATTTTACTGCCACTACTACTACTACTATTAGTACAACTACTACTACTATTGCCACTACTACTACTACTACTACTGCCACTACTACAACTATTTTTCTGCCACTACTACTACTGCAACTACTATTACTACTGCCACTACTATTACTATTAGTACTACTACTACTACTACTACTGCTACTACTACAACTGCCACTACTACTGCCACTACCACTACTGCTACTACTACTACTACTACCACTACCACTACTACTACTACTACTACGATTGCGTATTAAAGAGTCTAATATGTTCTCCGTGTTATGTTCTCTGCATTTTGGCTCACAAAGCACAAGTTTTGAAACTACAGCAACCGTTCCTCAAGCATTTTTGTTTTCAGTTTTCTTACTGTTCACTTTTAACTTTAAACACGTTTCTTCAATCGTTGGATGCTGACCATGCCATGACTACTACCACTGCCACCACCATCACTACTATTGCCACCATCGTCACTACTGCTTCAATACCAGTGCCACCATCATTATTTCCACTGCCACCATCATCGCTACCACTACTACTGCTTCTGCTGTTGTTGCCAGGACTACGACTTGCGTTTTATTTTTGAGATCGGTGTGTTTTTAGGAGAATTTTTCTGTTAGCCCTTCGTGTTTCTTTAAAAAGTACAGTAGAGACTAAAATTTACCTTGTAATACAAATCGATTAAAACAATTAACTTTAGACATAAGGTTCCTCCTTTACTGTAGTCATTTCTGATTCAGTTATGAGACATGATGTGTGCATGCGTCATCTATGTAAAATACGAAGCTTTTGACAATTTTACTTGATTTCAAAGAGCAAGTCAAGTTTGCGTAGAGTACGCACAAGTCAACGTAGTCGAGGGACAAATTAACTAATTTAATGCGTTTCATTTTGCGATGTCTTGCTGGCACAAAAGCTGTCTTTCGTGTATCATTGTTATGTTACGAGTATCACAAAGAAGGTATAATTATACTGAGGGGTTCCTATGAAAATGATTATTTATTGTTGAGTTGGTGACGAGTGTGAAATAGTATTTGCTTATTTTAATGTGCTTTTACGAAACGCTGATATTTCATTTTGGCTTTGTTAGGAGGTTTGGTTAAACAAATGACTATCTACTACTATGTGAGTTCTCAAGGCTTTGGTTGTGAACGAACTTTAAAAATAAGCTCTTTGTAGACTTATCGAGAGTTGTTCCTTGTTAAAGTATTTCTTTGAGATTTGATTTTGTTCGATAAAATTAAAGTTTGGTAATTAGCAGTTAGTAGCGCCAGTTGCAACTTCTTAGCTCTGCCCCATACGATGGTAATCATGCAGCATAATCAATACTATTGATCATGAATTTACTGTAATAAAACGTAACAGTAGTTGACTCAGTTTGGCTAGGAACGTTTTAGCGGGCTGTTTAATATTTGTGAAACTTGAAAAGTTTGACAGTGAAAACATCGATATCATATCGCTAGTCCTTTACCTGTTGTAATCAGACAATTAGAAATTGAGAAGAAGAACGCAAGCTGTATAATTGCTTACCCTTGAAACTTTGGTTGCTTTATTATTTTGTAAATTGTTTGACGTCAAAACATTTGCTTACCATTCGACGTAGAAATCCCCATAATCCCCGTTACTAACCTTATGGTAAATTTCAAATTGACTTTGGAGTTATGTTTGATGGGTTGGTTTGCTCGATCCAAATAACATTTTTGAAATGAGTAGCCAACTGATGACATTCAAATAACATGTTTCAGTTATGACGAGTTAGATAAATACTGGATTTATTTTCGTGGATTAAGTTGACGTGTTTGATCCTTATTTATTCATCGCCATTCAAGTAACATCGTGATAAAACCGTCCATTGGTACAATGTGCTTGTATTTTCTTGATAACTGCACAAGAGAAACCGCCCTTGATGATCGACAAGAACAGCAGTTTTTATTCGTCATTTTGTTTTATCGTTAAATAATAGTAGGTGTTTGCTCATGAGGTTGACTGCAACAATTTGAATTGTACGTAATTTGTAAATAGTAGCGATGATCGTGACGGAGTAACAAGTAACCAGCTGGTGCGTTAACTGTTTAAACATGAAATTTGTAACTTTACACCCCGCTTAAAGAATAGAAAGATTTATCCGCGAATTTTCGACCTACAAGGCTTTAGTCATGCAACATTATCTTGTGCGTTGAGTCTGTTATGTCTGTGGCATTCACAGAGGTAATGTTTCGTCTGAGCTGCCGAGGATGTAAGACCTCTTTTGGTCCATGGACGGAATATTATTATAATTATTAGTCCATCATTTACAAATTTTTATGCCCTTCTATGGAAACACGTTTACCTTTCAAGTTTATTTTCCAAGAACGTATATCCGTGCATCCGTCCATGTATTTATCCATACATCTATAAGTGCATTTATCCACGTATCCATCCCGCCATGTTCGCATCGATCCAATCCATCCATCATACTCGTTCGATTACTTATTTTGCATTTAATCCATTTTTCTGTCTGCCTCGACCTACTTCCGGTAAGCCTAGCCTTACACCGTCGTCGCATCTATCGCATTTTTTCCGAGCAGATAAAACAGATTGCAGTCAGCATTTGTTTTGCAAAGGAAGAAGCGAATATTAACGTTTGTTAATATTTGCAAGGGCATTCAGTTGCTATGTGAATTGTTGATTCCTTTAATAAACTATTAATTTAGTATCAAGGGATTCAAAACTATGTAGTTTAGGTCCTTTTATTTTTCTGTAAATAATTTTTTCTACTACTGCATTACATGGACCTCTCCGATAATGTCTTTGATCGAACGTGTATAATTTACCACCGAATGAATAACGTTTTTGCGCTATGTAATGGAGCATTTGGATCTATTTGTACTCGAGTTTTTAATATTACGTCTCTTATCCTGCAAATTTCGATCTTTTTTTGACTGCCTAATGCTGCCTTCTAAGCACGCTTGGCTTAAACCCGCCTTGAAGGGATACTTTTGGTGACAACAAACAGTCAATTTCGGGAAATGATCTAACCTGGATTTAGTTGAAAGAGTTTTGTATGTATATAACCGTACTACATATCACGTCACAGGGTAGTAGACAGTTTTATAAACGTTGTCACTACTTACATTCCAGTTTTGCTGCTTCCATCTCGTGTACGTCATGGAGAATCTTGTTGTGTTCGGCTCTCGTCATTTCTTACCAACTTCGACTGGATCGCGTGTCTGCATATATGCTTATTCGACGTAAACCGTATTAAGAAAATCTAATGTCACTAGCTTCTAGTGCCCGGTCAAAAAAGTTTAGTTCAATGCTTCCGTATGCTGATGTTCCACTTTATGTTGCCAATCCTTGTGTACCCATCAGGGCCAAAGAAGATGTTCGGTCCCCAATTGCCCATCTGTCCCCATCTGTCCCCATCTGCCCATCTGTCCCCAGTTTGTCACATGCATTAGCTCAAATATATGTGCGGTAAATATAGTAGTCGCCTTCACGTACAATTGTTCTTATGAGTCATGTGCAGTTATTATTTTTGCAGTAAGGCATATTTTCAGCCATTTAAGAGATTTTCTTACTTATTTTCTGTCCCTATCTTTCTGTGTACAGACCCCCGATGCCAGCTGAATATGCACCACCCATCAGTCCGATTAGCAATCGGAGCTACAACAGTTGCTCCAGCCCTAATAACACACTCTCGTCTAAAGGCTCAAAGGGCAGTAGCGCCAAGGTATCACAAGAATCGATTACCAGGTGAGTGGGGTACTTCCATGTTGTATCCCCTGTCACTTTATAGATCTGCTGCTGATTGGCAGAAACCACGTGAGTAATGGAGAGATGTTATCTGATTATAGTACGAAATCTGTGACTGTTAGTAGCTGACAAAACGCTTAATGTTTGGAAGCTTTTCATTGGCTTGATATTTATATTATGACTTGTAGCAGTGTATAATTTGTAACTTTACCTCCTTTTTAAAGAATAGAAGGACCCATTCGTTAATTTTCGTCCTACAAATCCTTAGTCATGTGGAAAAATGTGAAATAGATAGTACATAGATGATATGTAAAGAGATGGGAAGGACTGGGACTAAACCAACATACAGAGAACCAATCAGAATAAAGACAAAAGACCATAAGAGATGTAAGAATAGAGCTAATGGAAGACACAGAAAGAATGAAGATCTTACTATAGCCTGATTGCGGGACCGTCTTTGTGAGCTGTGACACTATCTCCTTGTGGTATGATACAGGTTACTACCTCTTCCTGTGCCACACCTTTCCCTATAATCAGTTATTTGTAACCCCTCACGTGACTCTGATACCGTGTATTGTACGTCCCTTCTTTCCTTAGAATGGACGACGAACACCGCCTCATCGCTAGATATGCAAAAAGGTAAATTTAATCCTAGTCATTGCGCCATTCATTTGAATAACCTGTGTAGATAACACGTATATAATTTACTGTTTAATTTATAATTTTAGCACTGTACGTCGACAGCATGCCAGTGTTTTAGTTAATAAATAATAACGCATTTGCTACTCCCGAGAGTATCAGGTGTCGTAATATTTGCATTAGATATGGATGTTGTCAGAGCCATCAGCTCCAAGACATTTGCATAAGTTGTAGTGAAAAACACTTAAAAGTGTAAATGGTATTAAAGTTACTGCGACTTGGTTCTTATCTGATGATAGAAATTGCAAACCCCGTGTTTCTTATTTGAATGATTTTCCACCTTTCCTAGTGAGCTGTTTGGCCCAGTGGGGAAGGCAGCAGATTTGTAGTCTTGAGACCTAGGTTCAACACCAATGTGGTTATAATCTGTTCAAGGTTTGGGTATTGACTCAGCAAGATTTCGTTATCGTTTAGTTTGCAAAGAGGAAAACGCAATTGGCCTTATTCCTTATGTCTGACAAATACAATTGAACAGTTTCTTTGTCTCTTCCGTTTTACTAGTCATTATTAAATTGTCGTTGTAGGTACCGTTTTCCTTTAAAGCGTTTATATAAACAATTTATCATTAGTAATCATCAATATTTGATCGTAGGTTGGCTTCTGAATCAAGTGTGGTAAGTATTGTTTTTTGAGTTTAGCTCAGTTCGTATATAATTTAAATTCTCTACCTACAATTTATTATACTAAAAGTACAAACGAACAATTTACTGAAGTAATGGTGGTACAGAAAAATTAATGCAATAATACAAGAAAATTAATATATAAGAATATGAGGGATTAAATAGATTGTATGCAGGGAATTACGTAAAGGAGGAGCTCTCCCAATACGTAAACTAATCGAGGAGAGAGCATTTTTTATTACGCACAAATCATGGTTTTATCTAAGAATAAATGTTGTATTGGAAAACTGTTTCTTTTATTGCAGTGTTTGTTACTTGCTACCAAGTTGTGAACGAGGAATAATTCTATTTGCATTAAGGCTTATTCATAGCTTGCGAATGTGGGGTTTGTGTGAGAATGAGCAACCAGATCCGTGCTGCTGCTAAGTGCTGTACGCCACTAAATTAAAGGAAAGTTTCTAAGGGCTTGGAGGTGTGGTAGTAGGAATTATTGAGTAATCATCATAGTGCAAAATACAAGTTACACTGCATTGGAACATCGAGAATGTAGACTTGAATATCAAGGATCCAGCTAATCATGTTGCGCGTGTGGTCAACTTCCCTCTTCTCGCCATTCATACAATATGATGCGTGATGACAGTAATTAAACTTTGCTGAAAAAGTTTTTAGAAGGTATTGTGAAGGTTTATTTGGGCAAAAATGTTTATAATTTAAATTGGGGTGCCTTATTGGCCGAGTTATAAATTTCAATAATCGGATAGAGGAATTTTATGTACTTTATGAAGCAAAGAGCTGAGACAAGTTGTTTGTTAAATTATTTCGTAGTGGGGAAAGGATGGCATTATATAGATTCTTTGTTAAAAAAGTGGACACTTTTGTAAAATATTGAAATATTGATTGTGACTTAACTCATGTCAAGTGCACTATCACCTGACTATTACCACTATTAGCTGGTGAGTCACAACTACGTAGTCGTGTTAGAACCTCTTTCATCCATCATAATTCTCTGGTTTCCTTTGGCGGAAGAACGGAGAGTTTTGCTGAATTTAGTGTTATCGACAACCCACTTATCGTACCCACAAGCGCTATCTTCCTCTGTCCTTTGCTAACGGAACTGATGTGTTTGTTTGTCTTATTTCAGTTGTCGTGTTTACTGTAGTTGGGTATGTTTTGTCTACGAGACGCCATTTTGAACTTTAGACATCATTTAAATATCTTCCTTTCATAGGCATATGTCAAGTGTTCACCGAAATTCTGGGCCTTTGCAAATGATGGCTAGCATGTTCGCTGGGCTTGTATTTAAGCCAGTATTAATTGTACCGAAAGACTCCTTGATCTCCTTCCCATTTCTTTTTCTAGGGATCTCCGTCACCAAGCGAGAAATCGGGTAATATAGACACATGTCGAGAGCAACGGGAGATGATATCAAACTTAGAGGAAAAGAACAGGTAAATTCAAAAACGACAATCTTCCTGGCGTAGGATTTGATGTCTCATTTTCGCTTCTGTGGAAGTCAACAGTTAACCATTGTAAATGGTTGCATTGCTGATTACGTTCTTGGTGTTAATACTATTGACCTCATTGCTCGTGGTGTTTTTAGCAGTTGTATGCAAATCTTTAGCTTTGATATTTTGCAGTTTTCATGAACATGCTCTCGCATGGTATAAAGCTCAATTTTTTTATTGTTAGGTATCTTATTGTAAGTCAAAGACCAGGTATTTTCTTTGAGCTTTTCAACAAATTCAGTGTACATTTTGATGGAAGGACGCGTGCAGAACACATTGTCATGTAACATGTGTCGCGGTTTTCTCTTCCTCGCCTTTTCTACACCTTATCTTCCGGGCGTTGTAATTAAGCGATGGGTTTTAAGCCGATTTTTAATCTGTGACTGTTTAGGTGGTTGATTACGTCTAGCTTGCATCGTATTTTGTGGTAGACTGACATGCCTTTATTTCAATTTTGGTTTTTAATCGGCTATCATTTGATGCTTCTTTGTTTCCATGTAATTTTAGGCCCCTGTTCGCTGTTGTTTATATCAAATTGTTCTTACTGTTTTTAAATTCTAGGTAGAACTTGGTATCAGACAATAACGTAATACGGTGCTAATTAGATTGTTCTGTATAATTAATCGTCGTAATTTTTATTTTTACACAGGAACTTGTTAAAAGAAATTCGAATGCTGCGAATGGAACACGAAGAAACTGTCAAAAATGCACAGCAGTTGGGTTGTAATCCAAATTTGCTATCTGAACTACGCGTACTTCGACAGCGAAAGGACGAACTTGAAATGCGTATGTCTGCATTGCAAGAGACTCGCCGTGAACTCATGGTTCAGTTGGAAGGCTTGATGAAACTACTGAAGGTAAGTAAATGAAAAGAGTATTTTTACCTGTCCAACTCTAATCTTTTTTCGAAAGTGAAACACTAAGCGTGTTATCTAACCCAGCACATATAAGTGTTCGAACAGACAGAGCATCATTGTTCGCGAAAGAAACAAAAACGGGCTATATCTAACGTACTAACGACTAGCAATCGTCGGAGGCATCAATCTTTGTCTACTCTCCGCCACTTTAAGCTTCAAACTTTTCAGCTATGGGGACCCAGGCCACTAGTAGTTTTCTCTGCATTGAGCTGAAAGGGTGTTTTTGTTAATGGTTCATTTTAAGTTAAATCGCTTCCTCGGGTACACAAGTAAAACGAGAAAATTCCTCAACTCTGAGTCAAGCATCTGCCAGTTGCTATTTGGACCCCGGTTGGTTGATGTTCGATTTTTACCTTGGAATTTGTACACTTCACGAGGGGGTAATTGGTAAACTGGTATCATTTCTTTCAAACATCATCAGATTTGTAACACTTCATCCCATTAATATACTACTTTTACATGATGGAACCAACATGAAAAACACTGTTTGGTATAGTTAGCATACGGAGTTATATCCGATTTATCTATTAGTACTGTTCCAAAAGCTTGCCTAATCTAATGCCTTATTATATAATTCGACACCTCATCCACATCTACACCCACACTCCGTTCTTCCTCATGTTCTCCAGCGTTTTTCCCGTCGTTCCTTCTGCCACATGTACTCACCGTTGGTAGATGCTATGTAGCTGTCATCTTTTGGGAAGGTGAGAGACATTATGATTGTGGTTGGGGCCAACGTGAGGCTATCATTTGTCGCATCAGATGGAAAACTCTGAAATACGAATTGTTAAATCTGTAAAAAGAAATTAATTAGAATTTATGTTTATCTCGCCCCTTGTGATTAATTAGTGCTACGTAATAAGCCTTTTAACAGCAAAATTGATGAACAAATCTGTGATAAATAGATGCTACAGGTCAGGGAAGCATTTTGTACTTGTGCATATGTAAGGTGTTTAAGAAATTGATTTCTGCGGTTAACGTCTATGTACGCTGTTTTAGAGGAAGATGACCGCTTTAAGCTATGACCGCCCCCCCGCACATCCCACGTACCTATCACCTCCAGAGCATTGACATGTCGGGACGGTTCGCCATCAAGTATAATCCTTGTTTACAATGCGGTTAGTTATTGCAACATTCATTCTATTTTTATTGACGAGATGAGCTTTCGTTAACGTTCTTCAACGTTGTATTTTCAGTGGACATTTGTTTGGCGCTCTTTTCTTGATCCGCGTTACCATTCGTTAACGCACAGTGGCTTTGCCAGACAGTTGGTAGAATATGCTAGAAAATTCCATTTAGTGCTGCTAGGTTTTGAGAAAGAAGAAATTTAATGCAAAACATTGGTAAATGCCACTTTTCGAGTGAGGCACTTAGTTGGTACTGTTGCTAGTTTTAAATTTAGAATCGACCGTCTTTCTTTTATGTCTGGTAACAAAACAGCCAGGTGTTACGTTCGTTGTTTTGCGTTGAATTTGTCGATATTTGACACAGTTCCCATTGCTATGACTTTTTCCGGTCTGTTGCTTTATTTCCAATGTGAAAAATCATCAATTTCTTTCAATGGAAGCTGCTGAAGTCCAACTGTTTGACTCCGAAAGCATTTCACTTTTATTTCAAATTGTTTTAATCCTGCATCCTCCTGAATACATGTGTTTGATAGAATGTTTTTATTGGCAACAGAGGTTGCTTTGTAACCACGAGTCTAGCTTAGTAGTTGATTGAACAAAGCGAAACTCAATGGCTGACTAGGAGAGAGGATTATTGTAGGACAAGCAAAACGTCTTTGTTTTTCATTTTGATGTCGACAAGGTGAGGGGAAGCAAAGTTATCAAGTGTTCGTGATTTAAGGTTTAATTTTCTAGATTAGCTATTGTGTACCCCCTTACGCGATATGTACGAGCCATTTTAGAAATCGAGTTTATACATTTGTAGATTTTATTGGCGAGATCGAAAATCGCACTTCTAGGCATACTTCTAGACATACTTTTCCATGAAGACTAGTCATTCTTTAAGGGACAGTCTTTGTCTCCCGTCCATTTCAATATTCATAATGTCAGTACAGAGCCTGTTTATAAACGATATTTGTACTGGTTGGCTATGTCGTATCGCTGTAACCTTTAGGATGTTAATGAGGTATGGCTATGCAATAGCCCTGTGCTTTACGGAGCAGCTTACTTTACTGCCCACATAAACAATCCGCTTTGTTGTGGGTAATATTTGGTATTGGCACTGTTATCGGACATTTGCGGCGATGTGTAAGGTTCCTTGCCTTGTACCTTAGTGTTTAAGTTCGTTGGTAGGGTTTGCTTCCTAGTTAAATCTTGTGTAAAATTTTTCATTTAATAGTGTTAAAACAGGTTCTTCAACATGTGTCATCGACTTGTAATACTTACGTGTACTGACCGTTACTAAGTTACAATTTACCACGTCATTTAAGGTTGGAGTTAAGATCAGTTTTCTCTAGTAAGAAGTTGAAAGAGTGAAAAATAGTAAAACTAGGTTTAGAAATTACAAGCACAGATAACAAACAATGCTGTCGCACTAAAAGTAAAAAAGTGTTCTGGCCGTTACTGATTGTTGATTTTTGTGGCAGTCGTCTTTCAAATAGAATGTTCCTTTGAGTGTAATTTCACTCTGAGAAGTTTTCATTTTTCGAGGGCTCACTGTAGTTTTTGCCTTGTTTGGCGTTCCTTGAGAGTAGCTCTACGCGTTTTTGTAGCCTTGGTAGACAAGTATAAAGATTTAGATACGTTTGACACGTGTGTAATTTGTCTATTTGGATTTGTAGTTGATGAGAATAAACAAATATTTTGTAATCTTTTCCACTAAGGTAGTAGTTATACCAGTATACTGTTACCTCAGTCATGATATAAAATCTTGTAACGCCTGTAAGCCATTTCTGCCCTGTCTAAGGAAACTTGGTGTCCGATATGCAAGTTTACTTATTATAAAATGTCCATTAATTGACAAGATTTCATTTACTTTGCTCTGCAATGTATTTCGCTTAGATTGTTGGTTATACAATCCCTCGATTCTTAGTGCATAGCTTGTTGTGTTTTTTACGACTTGAGAGTATTACAAAATGTGTTGTGCAGTCATTTTAATTGTAAAATGGCAATGTACATTATTTTTCCAGCGTTTAGAAACTGAACGTGATAGAATTTTTTGACTTTCCCCGTGGTAGAGTTACCAATAGCACATGTGGTTGAAGTTAGATATGTTGTTAAGTTCTGTTTTTGACGTGAAATGTAGTTTAATTATGGTCATCTGATAACGACGGCATTTGGTAAGCTTAGCAAATTAAAACCCTGTCATTATGGTATAATTGACGTTTCGGTACAATAGTTTAGAATTCGGTATAATGATTTGATGCACGATTTGGCTTTTTCACATAAGGTTACAGACTGCCGAAATCTAGTGATTTGAAAGGCTTCTTGCTTGTTAACGATTTCCCACAGAGTTGCTAACGAGATTTCCCCTTGTTCGCCCCCTTATTGGTCGTTAAGGCTTAATATCTGAGTAATTAGCATAAAAAGTTTCGTTCATACTTTTCACATGATCAAACAAAGTTTGAAATATGTCGTTAACAACTTGCCACGTGTTCAAAAGAAATGCCATTTTGTAGTACAGCTGTCCCCTCTGCAGGGAAGTGACACCCTTTGACAACTGCGGTGAATTTAGGATGTCATCATTTCATCACTACATGATAATATTTCTCCAATGTATACGGAACATGAAAATGGCCATGTTATCGTCTTCTGCATGAACATATAGTGCAGAAATAATTTTTGATACCAATATTTTACTCGATCATTCAGGGACTTCCAAATTTTACATTGTGAGGAGCATTCAATTTTGTTGATTACGGGATCACGATAAAACTGCATTTTCTTGCTTAATTGGGCAGCTACCATCATAACTGCAGCAAAAATTATATGTGCCTCAAAAACATTGTCATAGTGTGGACAAAATCTAACGATTGTGGATTGTTGTAGGTCATTGTGGATCATTCCTCATTTTAGTATGTACGCAAGAGTGTCCCTTCTTCTTATTCTCAGCCTGTGGCTCAAAAGCCTTCTGTGAGGCTGGAAACTTAAACTTTTCAGCTTATTTTCCCATTATTTAGCTCGCACGTGTAGCTACTCAATAATTCTGCACTCTGATTGGTTAAATCGACCTGGAAGGGAATCACTGCTTATTTCGAGACCTTGATGTGTGCCCAAAGAAAACAGCAATGGTTTTCTCTTTCGTAGAATTTCTCTCATATTTGAATGAAAGGATGAGCAGGAAACTGTTCACAAACAAAAATCCTAATGACTAACCATGACAGAAGTTAATACAAACTGTTGCGGAATTCAGAATGATATCACTAAAATCTCAGGGTATTCGCTACGCCACTGTTTTGTATATAAGAATTTTCATTTGCCATTTTTTTGTAAACAGTATTGATTAGATAGAAGCGTATCAGTGTAGTGTTGTGCTCTGTAGTGTAGGCAGATTAAAACAAAAAAATTTGTAGTCCATATTCTACATTGGGCTATTAAGTGACAATGCAATTGTTAGGTAAAAACTATGCTCTTTTTAAGTTTTTACTATTATGGAGGACATCACCTTCCCATGACACTATGGAAAAAACAATGGTTGTTTTCAATTCCTAATGATTTGTAGTATGGGTTAGACAAGTATCAGAAAATAAATGTATACTATTGGTTAATGTTACTTTTTGGTCATGAGTGGAGCACTTAGTTAATACTATAGCTAGTAATAGAAATAGTCTACATTAAAGTGCCCCACATCACTTTGCAATAATGGGACAGTAAGCGAACATATTTGGAACTGGTCCAACATCCAACATATCATGCCATCATCATCGAACTTAGAGATGCAATGTTGTATGCAGTATATAAGCGGTAATATTTCAGACATTATAAAATATGAGACAGAAAAGACTTGATACAATTTTAATACCCGGTATTTTTGTCTAAAATTTCGGGGAATAAATGTATGCCATGTTTCAAGAGTATGAAACATTTCAATGAAGTTGCTATTGTAGGTTAATCAACTCTGAAATTTTTAATTATGACACAAGCATAGCACATATTAACATCGTCTGTATCAATAAAGATGAGAAATTGTGGAGGGAAGAGCAAGAGTTGGCTTATGGTGCCCATTACTACCATATTTATTATAGGGTATGTTGAATTTGAATGAAGTTATTGTGTTATGTGGTGTGACTTTAGATAAAGACATTTATTTACACTCTGAGGACTATCTGCTGTTTTGTTTGCTTAATGATCGTTTGAATTACTCCTGATGTCATCAGCCTGTTTAACTGGTTTAACAACATTCAATTGTAAGACGAAAAAAGTCGATGAACTCTGTACTACTCTCCACATATCTTGCTTGTGGGGAGTACTATAATGACCCGCATTGGTGTGGAGCAACTAGTATGCGGTATATAAGAAAAACCTTCATGTGTTAAAATTTTAAATTTCATTGTTAAGAATGGTCTTTGGCCGTATGTGGTCTTGCGAAAGAGATGACGTTGCCAGTCAGGGAGCACATGCTAAGGGTTTACCGGTACAACAAGTGTGGTCTAGTACCAGTCGAGTTGATTAAATGATTACTTATTTGAAGCTAATAAATTACTAGTTACTATGCTATAGAAGGTCTAGAACGTATCTCGTCATACTCGGATGAAAGCAGACTATTGCGAGAACCCAAATTATTTTAACTGACTTTTTACACCTGTTCTTCCATTCAATTCGCATCACCT
The DNA here is from genome assembly GCA_024741275.1 of Chironex yamaguchii. Lineage (NCBI taxonomy): Eukaryota > Metazoa > Cnidaria > Cubozoa > Chirodropida > Chirodropidae > Chironex > Chironex yamaguchii. The sequence continues at coordinate 14,027 of JANTCA010052283.1, forward strand.
TTTTGCGGTGGAATGGCTACCTCGGTTAGCTCAGTTGTATTTGAGTTTTGTGATCCACCTTCTGGCAGCCAGCTGAATTCTTGTGTAGTCAAATCACAGGGGGTACAATTTGAAGAACTGCTGTCCTTTGAGTTTCAAGTGATTAAGTCCGACTGTAATCAGCTTAACGTATTCCCTTATTAAAAAACATGAATATGAAACGCTTTAACAGCTCCACGTGAAGGCAATGGACACGGTGGAATCATTTGTCGGCTTTATCATCCTTACTGGATAATAAATATTCATCTTCTTTTCCTTTTTTGCTTTGCGAGCAGCTGCTATATACTAAATTCCTGATATTCCTTCAACTGCACCTCATCGCTCAGAAGATAACAACGGGAAAGATGGACGTATACAGTTACTTCCATTGAGCAGGTCAAAGGAGAAGGCGATCTCTATCACTTTTTCACTATCAATACATAATCGAGGATATCAAATATATTTTGTTGGAAACTTTCGTCTAGTACACAATTTTATGCAGTTTGCCATTTAAGCAACTTTCAGGCTTAGAGTACCAAAAGGAGTTGTTATTTCTGCGAAACCTATACTTACTTAATTATGGTGAGTATTGTTGCGATTTGCAGATAAATACAAAACAAAGAAATCTAATTCCTTCCTGACATGCTATCGAAATCAGTGATTTTGTAGAACACCTTACTGTATTTATGATGTGTCATGAATTGAGCTCTATCGCGAATTGATGTTCGTTTTTTATGTGATAATAAGTCAGTTATAAAACGTCAACATTTGGGAATAGCGTGGCTGTAAAAGAACTTCTGGGTCGGGTGGGTTTTTTTTCTTCGTTGGTTGTTTTATTAATTTTTGGTTGTTTTAGTTGCGTTGAGTTTTGGCATTTGTTTGGCTATTTTAAATTTCTTTCGTGTTTTTGTTTTGTTTTATTTGAACTGATGATTTAAGGTATACTTTGTCTACGAAATTGTTTATTATGTTGATTTAGCTGTAGCACACAAACGGCCCTTGTATGGGTTAAGACGTATACTTGTTTAATGCATTCATTTACTTTTACAAGCATGCTTGCTTCCTGAAGTCGTTTTAATATATTTTACCCTCAGATTTGTATGACTTGTTTGGCAATACGTGTAAACTAAATCTGCGTAATAGTCTGCAGGAAAAGCGTGTTTCTGATAACTGCTAATCTCGCGATAAGCTGAAAGTAACTGCAAAGTTTATACCATCTGTTTAGATATACCTTCCTCATCTGTAAAGACAAATAAGTTTGTTTTAAATCCCAAATGTATCGATGTATACTCCGCCAGCTTATTGGAAGGGTACTCTCTACTTGACCTTTTCGTCAGCAGTTTGTACTAGATTACTACTGTAGAGCCACTAGATAACTAGTAGACGGCTATAAAGTTGCTGCTATATCAGTACTATCTAGTTACTGGATTACTACTGCAACGCCACTAGATAACTAGTAGACGGCTACAATGTTGCTACTACAAGGCTGCTATATCAGTACTATCTAGTTGCCAGATTATTATTGCAAGGCCACACGACAACTGGTAGATGGCTATAAAGTTGCTACTACAAGACTGCTATTTCAGTACTATCTAGTTACTAGATTACTATTGCAAGGCCACTAGATAATTAGTAGATGGCTACAATGTTGCTGCTACAATGGTGCTATATCAGAACTATCTAGTTACTAGATTACTACTGCAAGGCCACTAGATAACTAGTAGATGGCTACAATGTTGCTACTACAATGATGCTATATCAGTACTATCTAGTTACTAGATTACTAGTGCAAGGCCACAAGATAACTAGTAGATGGCTACAAGGTTTTACTACTATATTGTTACTAGATTACTACTGCGAGGCTACTAGATATCTGCAATAATACTACTAGATTGGTACTCAAAGCACTGCCTATTCCTCTATATCATTAGCTAGTTTGCGGCTCTGTATGTTGTCCAAAAGTATCGTCTTAGTCGTAGACACGGTACCTTTGAAATTGTATTTCGTTACTGGTACTAAATTGCTTGCTCGCCCTCTCCGTTTTTGTGGACACCTATTCCATTCCTATCGCTAGTGGTGTACATTGAGTTAAATATTTTGGCCGTAATTTGACGGTTATTTAACCATACTGGGAGGAAAAATATATTCTTTAAGTTTTGATGCACAGAATGTTATCTTTAAACTTTGAGAATATGTATATACTAAATAGGACTTCCGTTGCGTGTTACAGATTTTGTGTTTGTTATGACACGATTTTGTTAAGATGCAAATTTGTAAGTCAGAGGGCGTAAGGTTTTTGCCTGTAAAAAGATTCCAGAATTGTGAATAAAGAATTGCTTTCTAGGGGGACACTGCCATTTCTACTTGAGCAATTGAATTTAGATTGAGTATGAACTTTTTATGTACTATGTAACAACTGGACACTAAACCAGAGCTAATAATTAACTTTTCTCTGCTTGGTTCAGTTTTCCTTGCACGTTTTAGCTTAAATGACCAACAGCTACAGTAAAGACTAGATAGCAATCACAGAATGAGTTGGCACATCTTCAACGTGTAATGATTGTTCCCATTGCGCATTGCCATAAAAGAACAGGCTATTACATCCAGCTATAAAATAAGCCTTTTTCTTTTGAATGATGAAGTAAGATGTGTTCCTCATTATAGATATGGCCATTTAAAACGAGTCATCACACTGTCGGGATTGAGTTCAATTGATATACTGGTGAAGAAATAAATGGAAAGAACATGGTTTGTGTTGGACCTCGCTGTGACTGTGTAATACGTATAGCCTTCAGAAATAATTGATAACTTGACTACGATGTTTTTATTCGCCGCTTACCTCCTATCAATCATTTCCATCAAAGAATACATTCTTAAATATAGTGTTACTCTTGGTAACAACTTTTGACGATAGTAGCAAGATTTTCAGAAATCCGATCATGTTTTTCATTGAAGACCAATATAGACTATAAAAACAAGTAAGATAGGGAGATAAAAGCAGTCTTTTGCAATACTAATTAGATTTATCAAATGGGTACGCCGGGTTTTTTGTTGTCTTTTTAGCTACATAACTTTTGATGATCAGATTGATGATATACACTATGAAATGCAAGACAGGATAGTCAGTGGGTTGCTGCTTGCAAAATAGGTTGTTGCTTGGTCTTTAACAGTATCTCTTTACCTCCAATATTGAGCTTTTAATCTTGACGATTACAAAACGGGAGACAGCTGTCACTAGGGAATGTAATACAAGGTGCAATTTCCCTTCGACAACCGTAATAAAAACAAACAAAATATTCCTAATCTGGTAACTGGGTCTCTGTTAAAGTAACTTTTAAGGATGCTTCTATTTGTGTAGTGGAAACGGATGGAGTGTTTTAGCAACTGGTTGGTGCTATTGAAGAAACTCAAAAACCACGCGCTTGATTCTACTCGAAATCCGCCCCCTGGTTGATAATTTGTAATGTGATTGTCTTTGTTTTGGACTTGTTTTTACAGTTGCTTTTCATCTTGAGTCATTCTTTGGCAGTGCCCTCATCTAATACTTTTCAATGAGCAGGGCCTGTCGTTAATTTGTGAATGCTCAGTGATTTTTCTTAATTGGTACAATGATAAAGATGTGAATAGATCTAATTATTATTGTCAACGTGATACTAAATTTCAAAACATACCGAGCCAGCAGAGGTACACGAATAGGCGTCACCCTATCCCGTGAAAGGCACAAATGTGTATTATTTTGTCAATCGTTGTTTTTGTAGATTTTGTCTATTTTCATG
>JANTCA010052294.1:0-26044 GCA_024741275.1 Chironex yamaguchii
CACAATATGACACTTCTACAACCACTGCTAAGATTCTAATCGAAATAACACACATTATGACACTTCTACAACCACTGATACGATTCTAATCGAAATAACACACAATATGACACTTCTACAACCACTGCTATCACCAACAAACCCTGTGATAAATATCCACGATGACCGCTCTACAATACGGCTTGTCGTTATACCTCAAATCACTCAGGACAGAAGCCTTGCCTCTTTGATTTAATTTTTTTATGTTTGTTATTTTCGTAAAAGCTGTTTGCCTGTCAAAGTGCTTAAACGGAGGAAAGTGTCAAAATGGAAAGTGCTCCTGCGCAATATTCTGGACTGGAAAAAGTTGCGAAACAGGTAAACGTTCTAGTGCATCAGTTATGTAGTATTAAAATCACCATATGCACATCCAATAGTAAAACGCAGAAATCAGTAGTAATACTTGAAGACATTCATGCAGTTCGTGCTATGCGAAATAAGAATTGGGTTGCATCAAACCTGAGATATCACACGAATAGCGGACAGTACTTCACACAGATCAATTATTGTATTTTACTCACTCTAACAGAACACATTTTTGTCTGAGAGATGTTATGTTTGTGAAATGGACATGTTTTATGTTCTGCATGCTTTCCTTGAGTCTGAGCGCAGTGACACTGTCCATGAATTCAATACAAAGTTTTATCCTCATTTGAATAGATTTAGACTCTTCTACTATTATCAATTCCATCGTCCGTTTTATGCTATTTGTGCTTATACGTATCAGATATATAACGCAAAACGTTAGGAGAGCAGGAACTTTTTCTATTTCCAAGATTAAGAAATCACGAGATGAGGTCTCATCGAGTGAAACGAATGAGAGCATACTTCTTAAGTAACCCCTAGGCAAGTCAACCACCAGGTATGCCGGAGAGGGGGCAGAGGAGCATGTGTAATCCCTTATTTTCATTAGGGGGAGCAGGGGAAGTTTCCTTTGTACGAAAACTTAAACTTTCGTACCAAATCTTATTGATTCTTTGCACTTGGCCCTTAAAGATGTTTGTTGAAGCCTGGCAACATTAACTTTTGACTCATAATGTTTTGTTCAAATCACGAAAACAATTTTTAAATATACAACAGGTTGATTTTCCTGATTCCATGAAGCTGCCTTGTGTTTTAGGCAAGACAGAAAGCTCCCTTCAGTATTTCGATACTTTTTCTGGGGCCAACATTAATACCATTGTTACAATGATTACGTTAATAAGGTTGTCGATGATGGCGATTTTATTAAAGAAAGTGCCCTTCTACAAAACAATGCACTCCTTCTTGCTTTTTGTCCTTCCTGTTATCACTGTCAAGCCCCCTCTGCAGTGAAGGAAGAAATCACATACCTTGTGATGATATCAAGTATCCGTGAAAATAAAAAATAGTGTTGAAAACCTTAGCAAGCTGCATCAATTAAAATAAGCGCAACGCAGTATAAGAGATATAACTGAGGATGTCCCCATCGATAGCATTAAAGTAAAAACTACAAGTATACTGAAAAGTAAGAGTAAAAAATAATCAATTGGCGACGAAATACTTAAAGATTAAAGTACCAACAAGAAAATAAATGCTTATAAGTGTTTGTTATTTTTAATTTATTATTTCTTGCAAAGTTTGAATCTTATTCGCAAGCAATAAGATGCATTGTAAGTTTCTTCTTTTATGTTTTAGCAATATGTTTGAGACCATGTTTAAATGGAGGAGCATGTACTGCACCAAATGTCTGCACCTGTAAAAGTGGATGGCGAGGATTTCAATGCGAAGCATGTAAGAATAAGAAAATACTAAAATGTATTTATTTCATTTATTAACTTACTTAATTACTGTTCCATACTATACTGCTTGTTGCTATTGGGAATAGTCTTGAAAATTTTAGACTTCAGCACCAGAACAAATTTTCCATTAGTGAATTAAGACGCTCGTATGAATGTGGAAACAATTCAAAACAAGAGAAGGGGCAGCGAAAAGTAAAAGTTTAGAAACGTTAATTGTCATATTAACTATTTATCTAAGAACGTATATCAAAGATTTGTAGACGCTTTTAGGCCACAATTTACTAAAAGGTGTAGTGGGTATGTCTTCATGCTGTAGTTTTAACATTCCAATTTTTTGAATGGGTAGCTGATACGCTTTAATTTGTTTAATAGCGTCATTGTCGGAGGCCTGAAGCTTTGTAGGAACCTGGAGAAAAGGGACGAGTGATATTCTCTTACAACTACAATCAATGTTTATATCGAGTTGCCACTCTCCCAAGAAAAATAAGGGCTGTATAAGAATTCATGCTTCTCCTCCAAAGTTGCAAACAGGAACATGGTTAATATAGTTAAAAGTTTGATATTCATGATTTATCAATAAGTCAGGTCTTCCGTATCTTAAATGTTATTGTGAAAGTAGGGATATATTGTTATAAACTGATGTGTTTCAAGTTTCCAAGTACGCAGAAAGGAAAACAAGGTAAGTATTAAATCTTGCTTTGTTACCATCATAATGTTCTTGTAATTGCAATCGTTTTGTCATTTCAGTTACATGCAGTCAATCGTGTTTAAATGGCGGTAAATGCGTAGCTTCAAACACTTGCAAGTGCCTTCCGGGATGGACTGGTAACCAGTGCGAAACAGGTAATTAGTAAAACAATTGCACATTGTCATGAATGGAATTTTTATTAAACATCTATCTCATCTTACAAGTAGTATAAAGAAACATGTTATGTTTGGTTTTTGGAGGGCAGCATAAAGAGCGTGTCTTTTGCAAACGGGAAGGATATACTGTAAGATTTTTTGACTTGAAGGCAATGTTCACACACATAAGGAAAACTTAGCCAAAGGGAATGATTGATCACAGACCTTGACGTGGTGATATTTATGTTTCAGTACTTTACGCCGTGCCAAGACAAAGACAGTCATCAATTTAGTCACTTTCCTCAAGGAATAAAGACTATAGACATCTTAAGAAGGTTTAAGTTTAGTGCTGATGGCGATAGTTGAAGACAATAACTAGCTAAATCTAAAAACAATTTTTGTTACAAGCTTTCCGCTATCTTCTGTCTAAAAGCTTGGCAATTACAAGTTTTTCAATCTAGAACTTATAGGTCTTTAGTCCAAAATACTGTTTTATATAAGGTCCACTTCTCAAACATACAGCTTTATGAAAATTCCGTATATTTTAACAGAAGACAACATCAAAAACCCAATGTACAGTTTGATCTTTTCACGAGTTTTTCTTTAAGTCTATAAATTTTCGATAATAATACGTCAATTAAAGTACTGTTAATTTGAGTGAACACTTTCCGCTTGTTTTAAGACTTTCTATAATTTATCTCATGTGTAGCAATCTGTTCGAATGGATGTGGTAACGGCGGTAAATGTATTGGACCTCAAAATTGTGTTTGTGCACCAGGATACACTGGAAAGGCCTGTGAATTTAGTAAGTACTTTCAATGTCATATCTTATGCTTCTCGCTTGTACTAGGTGAGAAAAATATGGAACGTATAGCTTGCAGAACGTGGTAAACATTAACATCAGAGTTCTTTTGTAGGTTCACCGACTTATGTTTTTCCTTCAAACAGGGACTACAAACTACATTTTGGTTTATAGCTCTGTAAACATGAATTTATGAACATTAGTTTGCCTGTACTATCATATTTTTGTCAAACATTGATTAATTCAATGTAAGCAGAAATCACCAGCTATCTTGTTATAGATTTTCATATTTACATGAGGCGAAACTCAAAATTCGCCAAAATTTTTTGGCCCCGAAGGAGCCGACAGTAATGTACAACATAGACCTGACAACAATGTATAGAAGTGTTTTTTGACTAGGGTTATGGTAGCTAGTTTACAAATAATGTTTGCGATATTTCCTCGATTAGTGATATACTTAACAAACTTTCATGGTGTCTAAAGACTGTTTGGTCGCAACATTCGCGATAGACTTGTATTAGGGGACTAGCGATAACAGTTGTATCAATAGACACTTTGATGCTTCATGGTATCATTTTAAAGCAGTGAAAAACGTAACAACATTAGTAACAACATCATGTAAATAACATGCAGCAAGCAACAAAAGGTTTCTACTCACTACCACTTAGCTTCATAACTTACAAAAATCTCAAAACAGGCTAGTCGCTATGAAGAAGTTTGTATTGCCAATTTCTTCATTTTTCTAGAGGAATTGTTCCCAAGATATATATTTCTCTCCTTCCTCATTTCTATAGGTCTGGTAACTACACAATCCCCTCATTCTACTGTCATGACAACCATCGCATCAAATAAAGGTAAAGTATTTTATTAGAAACCTTCAAAAGTTCATACGAAAACTGAAAAATGCAAACTGCAAGGTTATAATTCAAATGGTTTGGTGATTCTATGGCACAAGTGTAGATACACATGTCTTTGCGAGTTTACTATTGAGCCTTAACTCTTCCCCTTTTTTGTTAGGACTATTATTGGAACTGCTCTGGTTGACAAATATGTGATCTGCAGGCCCTGGTTTATTAATTGCCAACTTATGTTTTGTTATTTTGGTCTGTATCATAATTTGATAGCAACCATAAGTTAATTTCCTTACTTCATTAGTTGCAAATTTTTTGATGAATTTATTATGTGTTCTAAAGGACTCAAACTGGTCTCTAGAATGCTTTTTGCAATACCTATTGTCATTATTTCTTACACAGCTAACAACAAAATATGTTAAAACTGGAAGCACGTGCCTTGACAAATTCCCTTATTGCTTCCGATAATTAATATGAGGCTAATCTGTTAGAATTAGAATTGAGTTAGAAGCCTCCAATAACAGGTGCTATGTTGAAGTGGTAAGCACTCAACAAGCAATGTAATTGTGTGCATGATTATGTCCTAAAGTAACATAATTCTTACAGCACACCTAACACAAGAGACATTAATGAAGGTATTCATTTTAAAATTTAGCGGAAATAACATTGGTAATCCTGGGTTGTAGAACTGGGACATCAAGAATTTTAATTTCTGATTTCTATAATTTGATTATTTTTGCAGGATCATCAGAAACATCAGAAAACATGTGTGTCCTCTCTGGGCATGGGTACTACACAACATTTGATGGCAAACGTTTCTATTTTCCTGGCAAATGCACGTATCAATTAGCAGGAGATTGTCAAGACAATACCTTCTCAATTCATGTTGTCCATAACAAAACCTGTACCCCTTCATCTGTTACACCTTGTACACGATCTTTGAATTTGTACTTGGGTGGAGCTGACATCAAAGTACACCTTGCATTTAAAAATCACGTATCAGTAAATAGTATCAATGTACCCGTGCCATATGTGTACAAAGGACTGGTTATCGAAAAAATTAGCAGTTACATATTTATATCTGGTTGGTCTGGTTTGTCAATAAAATGGGACGGGAAGTCAAGTGTATACATCAAACTACCAGCAGAATATAGGAATAAAACATGCGGGTTGTGTGGCAATTTTAATGGTCTACAAGCAGATGACTTTAAATTAAAAAATGGTGACCAAACAGATTCCATTATTCGTTTTGGAAATAATTGGAAAATGACAGGCTTAGGAGAAACATGTAGCAACACTTATGACATCGATACACGTTCTTTCTATTCTACATTGCAAACGGAAGACAAATTAGCTATTGACAATGTTTGCTATCAGCTGTATCGTATGCCATTGATGGAGTGCAACAAGGATGTAAACCCACAGCTCTACTTTAATCAATGCCGGGAAGATATGGCAAAATGCAACAATACAAAGCATAGTCACTGTGCTTGTGAGTCATTTATTGAATACTCAAGAGCATGCGCTAGAAAAAACAACGTTTTGTTATGGAGAAGAAAAGATTTCTGCAGTAAGTTGTTGAGTTACTTTAACTTTGCCCATTAAATTATACTTTTAACTTCTTGATACTATTTGAATTGGTTATGTTTATTCTTCATTGCGTAACCTTACAATTAATTGAAAGGCATTGATCTTTGTTTTGATAATTATTACACTAAAAGGCATTGATGTGATAATTATTCACTGTAGCGATAATAAACAATAAGTCTCGTGTTTGCTGGAATAACCTGAACAGAGAATTTGTGAGAATGTTCACACATATTTAATAGTCACTCTATCCCTGCTCTTTTATTAAGGCGGTGATTATATCTGTGGTCATATCTCAAATTCAACTATAAATTATTATATGTGTCTATCCTTTCTAGACCCAGGATGTAAGCCTGACTTTGTTCACACAGAGTGTGGTTCCGTTTGTCCAAAGACATGTAAAAATCTAAATCGAAGAGCAATATGCAATGCAGAATGCGTAGATGGCTGCTTTTGTCCCGATGGCCTGGTTCTTGACAAAGGAAAATGTGTCAAAGAAGAGGACTGTACTTGCATTCACGACAAAAAGACCTATCAAAGTGGCGAGAAAATAAAGAAAGATTGCAATTATTGGTAAGTACATTCTATCTTAATTATCTTGATAATTTTGTTCAGTCGTCTGTTCAAGTTAACTTTCTACCTCTTAGTAGTAAGCATTATTACATCTTGTATCCCACTCTCTCCCAAAAACTGTCTGTCATTTTTTGAAAGGCAAGGGATCAATCCCTTGAATTGTGACTTACGCCTTCTAAAGCAGACTGCTCGTGTTTCAGATATTTATATATTGTGTCATCTGGAACAAACAAATCAGTCATTTAAATTTGAGAAAGCTTTCTGCAAAAATTTGCCTGTCAATCAGTTTGCCAAAATCATATACATTTATTGTCTCTATTTTTTCTCAGTTTTGCAGTAGATGTTTTCTAATTAGTGTTAAAAGTTCAAACTGACTTATTGCGTTACAGAATACGCTTATAAAATGTAAAGTATAAATTATATGCGAATTAGAGAGTTTCAATTGAAATGTTTTGGAATTGACATTCCAAACTTGAAAAAAGGCTCGTGGATATAAGACGTTTTTGGAAAACTAGATCTCTATAACTGCTCATGTGAAAACTTTCATTTAATTATTGCAGTGGTACAATCATTGTTGCTTCTTAGAATTAAATGAGCAACATTGTTGATTATAAAAGTAAAACTGACATCTCCATGGAGATATCTAAAATATTCAAGATAATATCCTCCTTATAATATCCTTCTTATAATTTTTTAACTGCAGAATTGTTCCAATATTTTTCTCTTTCATATATATAATTAAATAAAAAAAATTATGTAAATACTTCAATTCTATTTGTTTTTTGACTCCAATATTTTTCAGTGCCTTGTTTTAATCTATTTGCTTTACTTTCTTTGCATGGAAAATCCTTGTAGCTACTGCACGAAAGGAAGATGGAAATGTACAACCTTTGAATGTCCAGGTGAGCATCGTGAAATTGTTCTACATACTTTGTGGTGTTATTGAGTTGCATTTTTTTTAAAAAAAATACGTTTCTGTTTTAAACAAATGGCTTGAGTGATGCAATGGTGTTACCACTACTACTACTACTACTACTACTACTACTACTACTACTACTACGAATTACGTCCCGACCTTCTTGTAACATTATCTAATGAATGCTTATACATCCTGAAACTGACTTTTGGCTTTGAATCAAATCGGCGTGATAACTCTTTACGTAAGCAAATAAAGTATGATGACTTGATTAAAGAGCTGGCAAATCAGTATGAACAAGTCAAATTTATCAACTTATCAATCAGCACTCTTAAGATATTGGGTAAAATGTCAACAGACTTTATCAGTATGTTCAAGGATATAGGATATGATAGTAATGCAAAGAGCTACATCGCTGGAAATGGTATGAACATTGCCATAAGGAGCAATTGCTACCTACTCTGTTTATATAAAATAGAATAGACACTTCCAGGAGTAATAACATTTTAGCCAAAGTAATTCTAATTCTTAGAAATATTGTGTTACATAAGTTTATTTCATTTTTCCATGTTAAAGAATCAAGTAGCCAATTTTAAGTTACCTGTAAAGTGCAATTTTGTTTTAGTTCCATAAACAAATAAATTGAGTTTACACTAATTTAGTGTTGATAGTCCATCTATTAAAATTGCACGTAATACTTTTTTTTTGCTTGCAGCAACTTGCTCGGTTTATGGTGACCCACATTTCATAACTTTTGATGGAACAAAATACGATTTCATGGGTGTGTGTAGATACATCATGGCCAAAGACTGCGCAACAAATCTTTTTACAATATCCTTGGAAACAATGGGATGTGGATCGGTGGACTCTGCCTCGTGTTCCAAAAGTGTTAATGTGTTTTTAAACAACACGAGTATTAAACTGAGTCAAAATTATAAGGTTACTATTCAAGGCAGAGTAGTAACTCTTCCGTTCATTGGACCTGGTTTAATAATAAGAAAGGTAATGTCTTATCTTGTTTTAAAAATTGTTTATTCTTAGATCCTTAAAAAAGTCCACTCTATACACTGCAGGCAGTATTGATACAGAAGTATAGTGTATTGAGATCGAAGGAATATTAGAAAGTAATCAGATGAAGCAAATAATAAACATTAGTCTCTATGTTCAACTTGCATTTTAATTGGATGTTTCAAGCATTTTGCCGACTTTTCTTAACCAGTGTGTAAGACAGTTTCTTCGGCATTAAAGGAGCAAGTTCACTTGACGTACGTTTCTAGGTAACCTTATTTTTGTCAAATAAAGATAGGAATACTCTGAATGAAACAAAAAATCATATAAATCATATAGTGTTAACTATAAGTCTAAAACAAGAAAATTTTGTCTCCCTCTTTTACTGTAAATCACACAGGACGGCTTTTATGGATAAAGCAAACTTTGCAGCTACAAGTGAGCGCATTCAAGTATGTAGACAGCTAAGATCGAAGACGTTGAGAACATGAAATACAAAAATGTTACTACCATGTGCGCAAGTTAAACTATAAGTGTGTCCTGTCTAGAAAAGTATATGTATGCTCTTTGATTTAAGACTCTTCCACTACACTAAAAAGGAAAGTTGACCTAATTTTAGCAGCATCATCAAACAACCTTCACGTCAGTTGATTGCATAAGGTAAGAAGTGTTCCCCTATGGGTCTGATTTCATAAGCAGAGGCAATACTTATATTACCGCAAACATTATTAGCGAATACCGATACAACTTATGCCAATTGGTCTTGTTGGAACGAATATGGATAATGTTGGATAATAGACTTTGTTGATGTAAAATGTGATCTGAGTCTTTTGGTCAATTTTATTCTTCTATCTGCGAAAAAGGATATGGCAGACAACACGAGCTCGTAAATCCTATTTGAAAAGCACAAAGCAAAATATTATAATTTTTAAACTTATAAATGTCAGGAATGAGTTTTTTAGTCTCTGCCACTGTACTGTTTCTTTCATACGTAAAAGCCTAGTTGTGTATCTGCGGATTAACGAGATATTTACATGAGTTCAAACCCTACAAAAAAGGTACTGAACATTTTTTCCAAATCCCTGTCCCCTCTCATTGCTGACCTACATACATCCATAAAAAGACTGCTATTTAAAGAACGTTGATACAATGGTCATAAGCCCTTTTATATAATTTGTTTTATATTTCTTCAATACTTTTCTATATTTTCTGTTCCTTCTGATTGCATCTTTGTTGCTTAATGCTATTAGTGTGTCCTTGCACATTCAGGTATCGTCGCTGATGATAAAGATGGAAACTGCTATCGGTCTGCAGCTTTCTTATGATGGTAATTCTCGCGTCTACGTGACTGCTCAACCTAGCTTAAAAAATAAAACCTGTGGTCTTTGTGGAAACTTTAATGGTAACCAACGAGATGATTACATGACGCCAGAAGGAACAATCGAATCGAATCCAGCAGCTTTTGGAAATTCATGGAAATTAGATCCATCTTGCAAGAATGTAAAACCAGCAAGACATCCATGTGAAATACAAATACAAAGAGCATCATCGGCAGAGAAGAAATGCAACAAACTAAAGATGGCTCCTTTTTCTGCCTGTCATCATATTATTGATCCCACGGAATACATCGAAAGCTGCAGATATGACGTCTGTGCATGCAGTTACGGTATCAGGTGCTTGTGCGATGCTGTTGCCGCTTACACCAAAGCATGTGCATCTCAAGGTGTTATTATCGAGTGGAGGAACTCTAATATCCTACCTGAATGCCGTAAGTTTTGCTGCTTACATTATATTACCTAAAGGATGCCTTAGTACGTACCTGTCTTTGAATCAAAATCTTAAAGTAATTAAGTGCAAAGTATGATGATAGTAGTGTTCTAAAGGCAGCAGTTTACTTGCCTTGTGGCATTGATTGAAACGCAAAAGTATACACTACAAGAAAAATACTTTATTTACATGTCAATCGGAAGGAGTGGTAGTCATTATCATTATTATAATCATCTCGATTAATTTTTTGAGGTAGTTGTGAACTCTACGTTTCGTTCTCAGTGTTTGTCTCTCATCGGTCTGGATATAGCCACTCAGCTGAAGATAAGTGTATCCTTGAAGCATCGTGCTGAAGGTCTTAACCCATATCCTCCTGACACTTCAAATTTTTTTCGTTCTTGCATATGTGTTGCCCATTGATGTAAAAGTGACTAAAATCAACTTTCTTTTAAAAATGCATAAATGTGTTCAAAGTTAGGGGCGATTTTCTTTGCGTCAGTTTAAACTGACGCCAGAGGTGAGAGGGTGCGTGTATTTTTTAGGCGACAGAAAAGAGAAACCTTGACTGACAATAATATGAGTTGAAAACCTTTTGTTACAAACAGAAAGAAGACTTAAATATGGTTCATTTTTATACTATGGAGGAGACGTTTGTACTCATTTGCAGTGATACGCCTTGAAACAGTCAGGATGTAATCCAACATTACACTTCTCACAATAATATCTGGAGGTTCCTTTGCATCCTGGAAAAGCGCATCTTCTTTGAACTCCTTTTGCAATCCAGTGATTAATTCTTCTTTTCATTTTAAAAAATTATTCATTTTGTCACCCTGGGAGACGCTTACCCGAAAGGAGCGTCATTTAGATAGTTTGGCTGCAAAAGGGGACGATTTATCGGGAGGGGCTCTGATTCCAAAGTGGACGTTAAATCAGCAATGTACTCTGGCAAAGCCCATCATTATACGGACATCTTAAAGTAAAATGAAGATGCAAACAGGAGTGAAGATGAATAAATATATTTTGTCTTACTGTTATATAGATGTTACCTGCCCTCCCGGCGAAAAATATCAAGAATGTGGAAGCAGCTGTATAAAGTCTTGTCGTGATTTAGCGACACAGAGTAGCTGTAAAGACGAATGTGTTGCTGGATGCAGCTGCCCAAATGGGACAACAGCCAACGACTTTGGAAGCTGTGTTCCTCTTCAAGAATGTCCTTGTTACGAGGATGGAAACCAGTATCCCCCTGGTTACATTGTTTATAGAGCCAATTGCCTAAAATGGTAAGTAACATGGTTTATTTAAATCATTTTCCTCGGAGATGAAACTGGTCGCTATTCTACATACAGTTATGTGCTATACTAGTAATTTTTTTTTTTTTTTTGGGGGGGGGAAGAAATTTAGTTAGGCAGCTTTGATACGTAGGCAAATCTTATCCAGCTCAACGCATGTAGAGGTTGATTTATCTTCGAAGAGACTTTGCTGTAATGCTGTAAGGAAAATTATCGACGCCTTAGATAGCATTTATTGATCATTATAATAATTAATGTCGTTAAGTAGAACCACTAGATCCATAACGCATGAACCAACCCAATAGTATGAGGAAAGTTGACATTCATATGACAAGTACCAAAATCTCATTGTATTTTAAAATTCGGGTGCAATAATCAATTAAGTACTGAAAAATCTTGATTTTAAATTTTTAGCAAATGCTCGATGGGAAAATTTGCTTGTTCAAATGATACTAATTGCAAGAGCTCGAAATGTCCCCCGGGACAGATCTGGGCAACACATGGTGCAGAATGTGCATCAACATGTGAAACTCTTCACCTTCCTTGTTTGAGTACACAACAAGCAGCAGCATGCAAGTGTCCAAATGGATTGACATGGGATGACAGCATCAAAAAGTGCATTAAGCCTTCTGAATGTCCCTGCCATCATCATGGAAGAAGCTATAAAAACGGAGAATCTTTTCAATGGGACTGCAATCGATGGTTAGTACGATGTTTTCTATTGATATTGAGTTTTTTGTCTAGTCCTCCATTGAAACTTTATTTTATAACGGTTTATGTTTATTTTATTGCCAACAAATAGAACAAAGAATAAATAGATTAAGCATGGTAAAAAGATTGTCATGTCAGAAAATGACTTAGAATATGTTATTAGAATATGTGCTTGTTTTATGAAAATTTACTTGCACAGTATTTTTAAACGTAAAGGTATTGTGGAAAATACTTGGACCTCAAATTCCACAGTTTGAGACGTCACTCAACCGACGTGAGTCCAGAAATAAACGGATGAGCATATCCTGTCCATTCTTACTTTCTTTCAGCGTCAATAAGTTTTGGCTTTATTTCAAACTAGATTATTACTTATTACAATTGTCGAAGGTTTTTCCCACAACATTAAGGATAGAAATATTAAGTCCTGGAATAATTATAACTTTCTCTGATACTAAAGTATAATGTCTCAACTGTTCAAGATGGTCAATTTACCTTGTAATTGAAAATGTCAAAGAGAAAACGTGACTTTTGACTCCTCTTGACTTTTTTTTTAGCACGTGCAAAGGAACAAAATGGGAGTGCACCACTAGACAATGTCCGGGGACATGCTCCATCTGCGGTGATCCTCATTACACCACTTTTGATGGCAAGATGTATAAATTTGCTGGCACATGTGAATACGTTTTAGCACAAGATTACTGTAATGGAAACAGAGGGACATTCCGTGTTCAAGCAGAGAATATTCCGTGTGGTACAACCGGTGTAACGTGTACCAAGTCTGTACTTATTACTCTCAAGGATACGCAGATTCATATGCAACGTGGTAAACAGTGGGTAGCAACCACGGCTTCAGGATACAGTAGGATGACAGCAAAGTTTGAAGTGGTTAAAAGTGGCTTCTTTCACATTCTGGTAACAGAAATAGGACTAACTGTAATGTGGGATGGAGGAACTAGAGTATATATTATGTTGCAACCAAATTTCAAAGGTACGTCTTTCGCATGAGTGATAACTCATATCTGATCTGCATCTTTTGTACTTTTAACTGGGATGTGTAGCATCTGTCAAAGTATGTTGTGACTTTAATTCTAAAAGACGCGTGTTTGTGTTATTTGTGCATATCTTTTTCGATTTTGAATACGTTATATTTTGTCCTATGTAAAGCGTAATCATGCTTCTTCTTATAGGAAGAACTTGTGGTATGTGTGGCAACTTTAATGACAACCAAAATGATGATTTCACTACACCTGAGCAAGATGTTGTGGCATTGGCTCGCACATTTGGTGACAGCTGGAAAGTACAATCCTCTTGTCCAGATGCCAAAGAACTTTTTCATCCTTGTTCTATACACAAAAGCAGAGCTCCATGGGCCCATAAGCAATGCAATGTCATCAATCGAGAATTGTTCAAACCTTGCCATAGTGAAGTTAACCCAAAACCTTATTTTGATGCTTGCTATTATGATACCTGTGGTTGTGATCTTGGAGGTGATTGTGAATGCTTATGCACTGCCATTGCTGCATATGCAACTGAATGCAATCGACGAGGAGTTCATATCAAGTGGAGATCGCAGGAATTATGTCGTAAGTTGTTTATTCTGTATGTTTTACTTACCATCAATTTTTCCGGATTATTTCTCATGAAAATTGTTTATATCAAAATTTGACAGTGAAGGATCCTAATCTTTTGATTATTTTTGATAAGGTGTTTGCATAAGCCTAAAAACGTCTGTCTTGAAATCCGTAGACTGGTTTGGAAATAAGATGCTTCTTTTACTTAAGATTAGACCACTCCATCTCCCTCTATTTGTCACTTACACAAATCTCATCGCTGTATTCAGGTAAAGACACATGACACTTGTAAGCAAATTTTGAGCCACTTCTTTTTAGTTGTTAACGTTAGTACCAATGTCGTCATTTCTTTTCATTTTGGACACAAAACTCAGCACTTTGTGCTATCGACACCAATTACAGAAACATCATTGAAACAACTAGAAAAGTGGATCAGTTTTGCTGTAAAGTAAAAGAATGAAAATAGGCTAAAAACAAGTTCTGGCTATGCAATGGAAAAGTATGAGCAAAGAGGTCACTAGACCTTCCAATAGAAGTAAATCAAGATAACCTCTTTCCTTACAAAATATAGTGAATCTTCCAATACGTGTTTAAGTAATATTTGCTGCAAAGCAAATGCTACATGGTGCCAAAGCTAGTCTTAAAATGTTTTCAAGTTTCACTCTTTTCACTGTTTGTCATCTAGTTAGGGTCATTTTCATCAGGTTAGGGTTGTGGAAACGTTTCGGTTCGCAATTCCCTTCAGGACAATGTTGCGATACCCTGTAATGTTGTATCAAGATATGGCTGCTACTATAATTATGTTGATACCGTTTGGCTCCACTTGCAGGGCCGATGCAAACTAATGTATCTGAAATTTTAGAATTTGAAATATTAGATTTAATAATAAACATTAGCAACAATCATGTATCAATTTTGAGGGTTAAACTCTTAAACAAAATTTTCAATGATTCTTATGCCCGGGCTCAGCTATTTCTTTTCGAATGGAGCTCCGACTATGAGAACGCTTAAAGTAGTGTCAAAAGAATAGTGGGGTCTTCGGTCAATTTATTTATTAAGGTGTTCTGTTGTTTGCTTGTTCTAAAATAACAAATCTTGACTGGCTATCTCTGTGACTATTGACAAATACAGTTCAACTAATACACGTAAAACGGAACACACAAGAGTAATGATAGACTACTAAAAACCCTTTAACTTGAGCAATAAATAAATGAAGGCAATAATCGAAAAGATACTTAGTAATTCCGACAATGTTTTTGGTTTTACTAGTGCCTGCCTGTCTGTACACTTCTTTGGTATATGAGCAGATGGTGTAGTATCTTATGTAAACGTGGCAAATAATGTTTCATAATATCATATTCATAGGATCCCTATGTTGCCAAGAATTTTTCCAAAGACGACTGCATTTGATTTGTTATGGCTACATTTTACCCAGGGTATGTTTAAAAACATGTCTATCTAGAATAAAGTTAAGTTTTCGCAATCAGAGATAATATAAACCTAATTTTAATTCAAGATTGAATATTTTCTAACCTATTTCAAGATTGAATATATCCAAGCCTATTTCGAAATTGAATGCATTCAAGTCAAATTCAAGACTGATTATATTCTAATCTAATTTAAGATTGAATATGTCCATGCCTAATTCAAATTGAATATGGTCAAGTGTTATATAAGATTCAATACGTTCAAGTCTTTACAATATTGAATAAGCTCAAATATTGTGCAAGATTGAATAGGTGTTGGTATAACACAAGTCTAAACATGCCGATATCTATTAAATTACACAGTATTCGTGAAACTTTCCTATCAATCTTTGCTACACAATGTACCTATCCTCAGTTTTTGGTTACAAAATTAAAATAACTTGATATATATCAAGAATAGTCATGGTTGGACTGTACTTAATTTTCATTGTTACCTAGCTATTCAATGCACGTGTGAAAAGAACTACCATGCATGTGGACCAGCATACCCACGGACATGCAAGACACTCTGTAAGAAGCCAATGTTACCTATTAAATGTGTGGAAGGATGCCACTGCAAGAATGGAACAGTAGAACACAATGGAAAATGTGTACGGCCTGCTCAGTGTCCTTGCTATGACAATGGAGTAGAACACTCTCCAGGATCACTTGTGATTAAAAATTGTCAAAGATGGTATGACCTGAATAGATTTACATCTTTGTCTACTATATGACGTTAATATCATTATCCTATACTTATTTGCTCCCCTAAGGACACCTATGAGCTATGAACTATTCTATATCGTATTTTTGTCTCTAGAAAATAAAAGTCCAGATGCTTACTTGCATCAAGCATGTCTATTTTAGACCTTGTTTTCAGTTAATAGATATAACGTTAATTAATGATGCTGATTAAATGTTTACAAGCTTCTAGGCTCGTACTAGTTGACCATGCTTTCTTTTGTATCTCCTGTAGTACGTGTGTGGATGGCTGCTTACAATGTTCTGGACCAACATGTCCTCCTGTAACAGGTATAAAGATCCTGGATTATTGTGTCATCAATTTTCTATTTTCATTGCTCGTCCATTTATCAAATATAAGTTTAGTTTGTTCCCTTGCTAAGAGTGTTATCAAACAAGTGTCCTTGCGAGAAACTACATTTTGAAAATGCTCGCTCTCATTACATTTCAGGATACAATCAAATTAATACAACCTATTGTCGTCTTTTAAATATATTTAGTTAATATTAGCAAGTATTTGAGTTCGAGACAACGAAACAGCAAAAATGACAAAAGAACACACTGAAGAACCAATTTTCATTAGGGATTTTTCATGGGTCACACTACAATTTACAGTCAATCATCAAACACATAGCACTTCACTCTTCCATTTTACATTACAAGTATACTTGCTAAGACATATAAAAATACAAAAACAGGTCATACATTACAAAGATGATCCACTCTGGATGAAATTAATCTCCACGAAATACGTTAAGATGCAGAATTCGTACTCTCTGCCAGATCATAAAACGAGAATACTGTACGTATACTGGCCATCCTTTGGTTTGCTTGGGATGTTCCATCAGTACAAAATACATCTTTTAAATATTATCATGAAATATAGTTAAATGCCTTGTATTCACGCGAGTTCAATCAAAGAAAGTTTCATTCACTCACTTTTCCATTAACTTCCTCCCTAGTTGCACCCATTACGTCCACAACTAAGGTAGCCACTACTTTATCAAGCAAGGGCTCAACAACCAGTGTGTCTACTTCCTCACCTCAACCTGGATCAACAACAGGTGCGTCTACACTATCACCTAAACCTGGATCAACCACAGGTGCGTCTACACTATCACCTCAACCTGGATCAACAACAGGTGCGTCTACTTTATCACCTCAACCTGGATCAACAACAGGTGCATCCACATTATCACCTAAACCAGGAGCAACAACTGGTGCATCAACATTAACATCACAACCTGGATCAACAACTGGTGCATCAACATTAACACCACAACCTGGATCAACAACAGGTGCATCTACACAATCCCCTCAGCCTGGATCAACAACAGGTGCGTCTACACTATCACCTAAACCAGGATCAAAAACTGGTGCATCAACATTAACACCACAGCCTGGATCAACAACCGGTGCGTCTACATTGCCACCTCAACCTGGATCAACAACAGGTGCGTCTACACTATCACCTAAACCTGGATCAACAACTGGTGCGTCTACACTATCACCTAAGCCGGGATCAACAACCGGTGCGTCTACATTGCCACCTCAACCTGGATCAACAACAGGTGCATCTACACTATCCCCTCAGCCTAGATCAACAACAGGTGCGTCTACACTATCACCTAAACCTGGATCAACAACTGGTGCATCAACATTAACACCACAACCTGGATCAACAACTGGTGCGTCTACATTGCCACCTCAACCTGGATCAACAACAGGTGCATCTACACTATCCCCTCAGCCTGGATCAACAACAGGTGCGTCTACACTATCACCTAAGCTGGGATCAACAACTGGTGCATCAACATTAACACCACAGCCTGGATCAACAACCGGTGCGTCTACATTGCCACCTCAACCTGGATCAACAACAGGTGCGTCTACACTATCACCTAAACCTGGATCAACAACTGGTGCGTCTACACTATCACCTAAGCCGGGATCAACAACCGGTGCGTCTACATTGCCACCTCAACCTGGATCAACAACAGGTGCATCTACACTATCCCCTCAGCCTGGATCAACAACAGGTGCGTCTACACTATCACCTAAGCTGGGATCAACAACTGGTGCATCAACATTAACACCACAGCCTGGATCAACAACCGGTGCGTCTACATTGCCACCTCAACCTGGATCAACAACAGGTGCATCTACACTATCCCCTCAGCTTGGATCAACAACAGGTGCATCCACATTATCACCTAAGCCGGGATCAACAACTGGTGCATCAACGTTATCACCTCAACCTGGATCAACCACAGGTGCGTCTACACTATCACCTCAACCTGGATCAACAACAAGTGCGTCCACCTCATCACCTCAACCTGTTTATACTACTGGTGCGTCTTCACGGACTACTAAGCCGGTGATTACTGTAGCTGAAGTAACAACGAAGTCATTGACAACTGTCTCGTCTATCGGCAATGCATCAACACCCGTTCCCGCAACTAATGGGACTCTGCCACCTTGTCGCGAATTTCTTTGTTCGAATGGGAGATGTCTGGAGCTCATGTGAGTATGAATTATCTACTGTGTCGAGTTAATTATAATATTTTAATGCATGGATTGGTGACTGGGATAAGTGTAATAGCTTACAATTTGTGGTGGACGCTGTTGTTAGATTTCATTTTAAAATATTATCCTCTTCTTAAATAAGAAACTACGCCTTAGACAAATAAACAATTGCCACACTTTTGTAATAGCTTCAACTAATTTCTTACGTAATCTGCAATTAAAATGAAGCGCTATCTTCAGTTGAGTTTGAAACTATCTTGAAATCAAATTATCGAAACAAATAAACCTTGTTCGTTACCTCAGCTAGGTCTTGCATGCAGTAAATGTGTATGTACATTGCATCGATTAGCATCCTTCCTGTTTGAGAATAAGCACAAGGCAAAGTGATCAACCATTTAATGTCTCAATCATTCGATTGTAATTAAGGACACGTAACCGAACAAACAAAGCGAAAAAGTATAATTCTTAAGTTAAACTATATATTTATATCCTGGGAAAGAAATTAAAAAATGCACTGAAATTATTTTGATGGCAATGATGGATGAGATCGCGGCCCTTGGGTCCATCTGTGTTTTCGGTCACTTTTCTTAATTTTAATCATGACAATGAACTCGGACCTATTGTGTTTGAATGACTCATTTGCTTATTTGTTGTATTTCGTTCTTGCTTCGCTCTTTAAGAAGCACTTCGTTTCGTGGAAAATATTCCATTTCAGTACTGACCATTCTTACTGAGCTGTTCGGTTTGGTACAGAAGGTGACAAATTTGCAATTTTCATGCCGTCATTTGATTTCAAATTGTTGATCACGATAACTGTATGTCTGCTTCTCAGTACGTTGCGTTATTGAAAGTAATGTTCGGATGTTTACTTCCCAGTTGGATGTCTAAGCGTCGCGTCCAGCACGTGACACTTAAAAGTTTGGGAACCGTTATAATTTCATAGTGTATCATTTAACTTCTGTGTTATCTCCTTACAGACGAGTTTGTGATGGAGAACCGGACTGCCCCGACGGTGCTGATGAGCGAGGGTGTCCTACATCGACTAAACCTTGGACAAATCAAACGCTACCTTCGACAACAGCTGCACCTCAGCAATCATCAACACCAAGTGTGGTGACAACGAATTTTACAAATGCATGGAACAAAAGTATAGAAAACAGAACAGCAACAATATTCACTTCCACTGCTACAACACCACATGGCCACTACACGACACCACGTGGTAACTATTCAACACAGTCAACATCGACAATCGTTTCCAAGACATTTCCACCAACTTGTAGTCCGAAAGATTTTCTATGTCGATCAAACAACAAATGTATTCAAAATAGCAAAGTATGTGACCATAATGATGACTGTGGTGACAAATCGGACGAGGAAAATTGTCCTACAAGTTGTCCACCGTGTTCTTCAGTGAATTTTCGTTGTTACAAAGTTTGTACATGTATTCCTTTGCAATGGGTGTGTGATGGTAATGCTGACTGTTCTGACAAATCAGATGAACTGCGATGCTCAACAACTTCACCGCAAACAACAAAGATAAGTACCAAGGCTGCATCAACCACTGCTACAACTTTGAACCAAACAACTAACCAACCTACAACTGTGCACCCTGTCACAAATGAAACCGAGGCCAGTACTACCAAGTCAACGTCATATGGAACGCGATCTCCACCTGTTACTATTGGTAGCACTACTTCAAGCACAACAGGCGCTAAAATTACAGAGGAAGTGTCCACTACTTCGTCTGTAATAACAACAAAACAGACATTGTCATCTGAATTACCGACAAAAACAAATGCTACTACTAAAGAGACATCTCCAACAACAAGTACACAAACGACAAAAGTTACTACAATCAACCAAACTACGCCATTCACTCAAAAGAGCAGCACCAGTACAAACGTATCCATAGTAACAACCAGGGCATCAACTACGCAAGAGCAAACTACAGTTACTCCAACAACAATAACTCTAACGACTACCATAGCTCCCTGTACTGGAAACAAAATTTTCAAACCTTGCGTCCAGTCTTGTCAGTCTTCATGTCAGTATCTCAATCAAACATGTGTACAGAGCACTACAAAAGATTGCACTCCAGGATGTCAATGCCCTGATAATTTAGTTAACAATGGAACACATTGTGTACTGCCTGGAAATTGTCCCTGTGTCGATAAAAGTGGACGTTTCAGACACCCAAGTGAATCATGGGAAGAAAATTGTCAAAATTGTTTTTGCTTCAACAATACAGTAACATGCGCACCTAAGGCATGCCCAACAATCACTTTCTGCCCTAATCATGGTTATCACGTGATTGTACCTGTGGGCGAATGTTGTGCAAAATGTCTGCCAATCGAAACGACCACAGCAACTACACCACCAGTATGCCGTGGTATGCGATGCCGAGATGGAAAATGTATATCTAGAAAATGGATATGTGACGGAGAGAGAGATTGTAGTGATGGCGAAGACGAACGAAATTGTACTTTTGTACCACACTGTGCTGATCCTTTAGGTAAGTGTCACTTTTCAGTAGTGTTGGATTTAAACACGTCGGGGTCGCCAAAGTTTTATTATCCATCAAGCGTAAGCGATTAATGTTTATGTAAATTAAAGCGAGACCTGCAAAGATAATTAGGAAGAAATTCGTCGCCCAGGGGATTAAAACATGACTCTCTGATTTCAAAGTACTATAACCACAGAAGAATGGAAGCTTAGTTTTTCAGAAGTGAATTCGCCGTGTCCTGGTTTCCTAATTGCATTAGTTATCTAGTTGAACCTAACCAGTTTGATTTATTGAAATAATGATGTTTTTCAAGCTCACTTAAAGCAAGTTTATGACTGTAGGCATGAATACAGTAAACTATGCATAAAGTGGATTTAATGCCATTTGCTAGAGTAGTCCATGCCAACCCTTTACATCTGAAGTAGTTTTCCGGCCCACAATGAAATCATTTCTTTCATTTGTTACTTTTCCATCTTGCAAGACAGATATGCTTGTTATGCTCGTTATGCTCGTTAGTCACTGCACACTCTTTCTTCTTGCAATGTGAGGTTCTATTCAGTATTGCTTTTCTGCCTTCCTAGTCCAGTAGCTAAATCTATATAAGCATGTTACGTATGTGATTTCTTATATATAGGGATGGAAAATGGCAAAATAGCTGATCATCAGCTTTCAGCAAGCTCCACTGCATCACTCTACCGTGGTCCTCAATACGCTAGACTGAATCAAGCTGCAATCACTAATAGTACCTTCGGAGCATGGTGTCCAGATAGAAGATACCCAAATATGCGATTATGGATCGATCTAAACCAAAGGATGAAAATCACAAAGATTGCAACACAAGGACGCCCTGGAGTTCCCCATTTTGTCACCAAATTTAAACTTCAGTATAGTATTAACGGAATAAACTGGATACCTTATTCAGTCGACGGTGTCATCAAGGTACAGTAACCTGATATTGCAGTCCGAAGTGTCAGTGTTTCACTATTTTTCTTGTTCTTGTAGTTTGTTTAACAATAGCCTTGATTCATATTAATACGTAGGAAATATCTGTGGTTGTGTTAAAAGAGATACCATGCCGAGTCAGATCGTATGTTATTATGCAATGTCGCTTTAAAGTTTAAACTATGAAAGATTTCTCCTTTTAAACAAAGTTTAGCATGCAGTGGTTATAATTTTGCTTTCACTCCAAAGTAGAATAATCGAAAGAGTTTAAAATCCGTACAATGGCGAACGTAAGACCTGTTGTAGAAATGCTTAAAACGACCAAGCAATCTCATTACAAAAAGAAGAAGGGATTTCTCCTCCTGCTGCAACGCCGCGAGTTCCATAGGCAACATTTGTCAGCCAACACAAACACACAGACACACAAACGCACAGACACACAAACACACAGACACACAAACGCACAGACACACAAACACACAGACCAACAAACGCACAGACACACAAACGCAAAACACACACGAGCTGGGGGGGGGGGGGGAATCGAGCGGGACGATCCCCTTTTTGAGATTTGCCTGCTGACGGAAACCTGTTAAGGGTTTTTAATGGATTGAAGTCCTCTTTTCAAAGAGGTAAATTCAGTCTGGTTCTGCTAGAAAGGACGGAAACAACGCAGAATGTTTCAGATGAGCTGGATTGATGGTGCCTTATTCAGAACATTTCATAACAATTTTAATATGTAGATTTCAATCTTGCTTAATAATTCATAAACGGTTCAAGATGCTAATTTCAATACCACGAATTTTGATAGACAGACACAGAGATCAAATAGATTGCTTACTTGCTAGCTTACTAACGAGTAAGGCAGACAAATAGATAGACAGATAGATAGACAGATAGATAGACAGATAGATAGATAGATAGACAGACAGACAGTCGGATTGATGGATGGACAGATGGATAGATGAATAGATAGATAAATGGAGGAACAAGTGGGTACATATTAAGAAGGCATTATTAACGTACGTCTCTATAACTGTTTTAGGTCTTTGATGGAAACAAAGACAACGCACAGATTAAGGAAAATAAATTTGAGACCCCCTTTATAGCACGGTATATTGAGTTCCAAGTTGTTGCTTTCAATAAAAACCCATGTTTACGGATGGAGCTGTATGGTTGCAACTTGGAGATCCCCACTACACCAGCTGTCACCACAACATCGACAACAGTTTGCCCTGAATTCAACTGCGACAATGGCACAAAGTGTATCACAAATCGATGGGTTTGTGATGGAAGTAGCGACTGCAAAGACGGCAGCGATGAAAAAGACTGTGGTACTTGCAAGTAGGTATCTTACAGTCAGTGTTTTATTTTATGTTTACGTATATATATATCTATGATATTTGTCAAGACTGGAGCATTACCACAATAGCTGCACTATGTGGGAGCCGAGTGGGCTCGAGTCTGATTTCAGTCAAACAGTGGCTGATTACATTCATTAAAATTTCAACAAAAAGGGCAAGATATGTTCACGGAAATCGACATTATTAAGCAATTGAGGTTAGCATTTGTTCATAAATCAAATATAGTAATCCATTGGCTAGGTTAAGATGTGACATGCTGATACAAAAGCATTTACAATGCAAATGAAAATGGAAAGACCAAGAATGATGTTGATGACGTATATGTTTATTATTTCGAGTGAGCAACAATTGTTTTCCTTCTACCTACAATTGTATAAATAAACCTCGAACTTTAACATTTTTTTCTTGATTAGGGCGAATCATTTTAGATGTAAGAATGGTCAATGCATTAACAAGAATTTTGTATGCGATGGAGACTCTGACTGCCGAGATAGGAGTGATGAACTTAATTGTACAAGAACAACTTGCAGCCCATCAGAATACCAGTGTCCAAATGGAGCATGTATCAGAAAACAGTAAGAAATAAACTAAAGCTTTCGGTTTGTGTATACCTTGTCTTGCATTTTGTATTGTTTTCTGACATGACTGTCTTGAGGTTCGACACAAGACAAACAAACTAATCAAAATAAACAAAGATCTTCATCTGTTCCAAGAATGTTGGTATTTTCAGTTATTAATTTTCACTCTTTTGATTTAGCATAGGTAAACACTAGAAAGAACTTTATAGTGCAGTCTCAGGGGAATTTCTTTTTCGCAAATCTACCAATATCCCGTTGCGAAAGGACGAGCTATATCATTCTGAAAAACACCAGGTCCATTACATAAGTGACATTTGAGCAAAAACTGAATTATTAATTAGCTGTAGTAGCAAGCAATTATGAGTTCATGCCATTTTGAAAATTGTGGATGTCAAGAAACAGTATCAGGTATTATAGAGCATTTAGAGCTTTGGTAATTACTTTCAATACATGGATAACTTTTTGTACTACCGAGATCCTGCCTTCCGTTAAGAAAACCAGTACTTAAGTGACCAAGAAAGCAGTATCTATTATGAATAAAATCTGGCTTGTGTACTTACAATACAAAGTAGTTATACAGTGCATAGGGTCGTAGTCGTTGTGAGGATGGATATGAAGGTCGCAACTTTTAAAAGTTGGATGACGAGCTAAAATAGTACGTTCTTTCTTCGCAAGGTTTTCTTTCTATTGAAGTGTTCTGGAATTCGATAACATTAAAGTAAGTAAACCAGTACTTTGTAGTCTGTAGGAGATCGCCTTTACGCACGGACGTTTTGAAATCGTGTAACCATTTTGCCGTCCTTTCGTAATTTTTCTTGACTTTTCCTCCTGATTATGGCGTGTTTTCAGATAAAAGTAGATTATCATTATTTGTTTCATATGCTTTACTTTATAGACGAAATTTTAAGAGCTATCAGGGTTTATTCTACGTTTTATTTTACTTTATAACAAGGAAGCTTATGTTTAAGCGTCTGGAAATGGAAACGAGAAGATAAAATTTCGCATTGTTCCTGCTCTGATCATTTAACGTTTCATTTGTGAATTTTCGATTTCAAGTTTACCATCATTTAACTGGTTTGACATCTACTTTTAAAATTTTGTAATTAAGATTCCTCTGTGATGGAGACAAAGATTGTGCTAGTGGAGTGGACGAAGTTGGGTGCCCTACCACTAAACCAACAGCTACTCCTTATGTATGCAAAGGATTCATCTGCTACAGCAACAAAAAATGTCTAGCCAAATCGATGAAATGCGATGGGTACAAAGATTGTCCGTTAGGAGAGGATGAGCTATGTTGTTCTAATGATACCTACATCTGTCCAAAGAGTGGAAAATGTATACCACGTAAATACTTATGTGACGTTTACATTGACTGCCCCCACGGTGAGGACGAGAATAGTTGTGGAACATCAACTCCAAGGGTAAGTAAAGTTTGAACTAGTATTTTAGTTATGTACTTCAAAACATATTTACTTAAAGTATTGTGATGGAGAGCAATGTATTGCTTAAAGCTATGTAGATATTTATATCGTGTGACGTGAATGATGCTGCCACTGCGACAAGTCCTGAAAATAAACGCGTCGTTACTTTTGTTGATTCAGACAAGAAATGAGCATAAGGTCAACTAATGATCAACATTCAAACAAAACCCACAAAATGTAGACAGCGTGAAGATTAAATTATTTGCAAATGACTATAAACACACTTAGCTATCACAGCTATATTGCTTGTCTTATAATGAGAAGGATTTTGGCCTGAAAAGTTCTTTAAGAAACGAGTAATAAGTTTTTTATTACCACCTCATTCAAACTATTAGGTGACAACGCCAATCACAAATACAAGTGTCTCAACTGAAGTAACGAAAGAAACACGTTCTACAACACCTCCAGCTACAACCAAGGTTGTAACCAAGGTTTACAGTGAGAGCACACCAACAGGTGGAAATCAAACGCATACTCAAGTGCCTACCACAGTAAGAAATGGAACAACTCAGATGCCTGCCACGACTGCAACCACCAGCGCTTCAGTTACGAATGGAACAGCACCTCCAGCTACAACCAAAGTAGTGACCAAGGTTTATAGTGAGAGCACACCAACAGGCGGAAACCAAACGCATACTCAAGTGCTTACCACAGTAAGAAATGGAACAACTCAGATGCCTGCCACGACTGCAACCACCAGCGCTTCAGTTACGAATGGAACAG
>JANTCA010052294.1:26256-39456 GCA_024741275.1 Chironex yamaguchii
AAATGGAACAACTCAGATGCCTGCCACGACTGCAACCACCAGCGCTTCAGTTACGAATGGAACAGCACCTCCAACTACAACCAAGGTTGTGACCAAGGTTTATAGTGAGAGCACACCAACAGGCGGAAACCAAACGCATACTCAAGTGCCTACCACCGTTACAAATGGAACAGCGCCTCCAGCTACCACGCAGATTGTCACATCTGCTACAACAAGTCATTGCAAAGAGTTTCTTTGTCCAGAAGGCATTTGCATCTCGAAGAGGTAGAATACTTCTTTCATTCTTGATATGCTATTAAATGTTGCTCATATATATTTTGAACTTTCAGTCTATTGAGCTTGCTTAGATTTTTCCGTCACTATGTGTCTGGACAAGCCGTTGTAAGAAGGTTTTCTTAAATTCGGAGATCCTTAACTTCAACCTTTCAGATATAGCTTAAACAGATATACGGACAGTACTTAAAAGTAGCTTGAATGCTTTTCTTCCTGTAAGTCGAACTTTAATAACAATGAAGCATCTAACACTATCAGTTGCTTTTCGCGGCGTGTTTGTACTGGGTGGAGATTGAGGAATTTGATACGCTGCTAATCTGGTTTAAAGGAGGTAGTGTTCAAAGGTGCCGCCGACCTTATTTCATTCGTAAATTGATTCGCTTAGATACAGTTTTGATTTAAATTCAATGCATGATTTTTGACTTAAACTGTATGGATAACATTGATCAATTCATTTGATTGCTGGTGTAATTTCTACTGCCTTTTGGTTGTTGTTATTGAGAAATTTGAAATAGTCGGGTGGAGCAAAGGAGATCTACTGATAAGCCTTTCGTTGCAATCAGAATACATCGAACATACAGTAAGACTAAGATAGCGCCTGAAAAATTGCATGCCTATTGATAAGATTACCTACTCAACGAAAGTTAACACTCCAAAAATCTGTCAAATTCCTCTCTTTCTCAAGACCAGATAAATCTCTTTGGAACTTTTCCAGCTTTTCCACTCTTATATACCAAACTGTTCTTTCGTCCTTGTTTACAAGTAAAAGTATGTATCAATGGCGTTAGTCGATAAAAGTTTTGGTTCAACGTGTTGTCGGTTATGGTATCTCTTGCTTTGATGTTATCAGTTTTGTATGTGATGGCAACCTTGGCTTCCCAGTTGGTCATAATCACTTTTAGTATATGCAGGGTCCTTTATCCCGTCTACATGGCATCTAAAACGATATTTCCCTCTTTGATATTATTAGCCTTGTCTGTGACGGCGATCCGGACTGTCCAGGCGGTGCAGATGAGAAAGGCTGTCAAAATGTAACCATCACGACTGCTATTACAACAAAAGGATCTAATCAGACAACTCCAGGTAAGTAAACAATTTGAAAAAAATCTAGACAACTCTCCATGACATAGTTGCAATCATCTGTTACGTTTTCGCCACTATCAATCAGTTCTGATGAAATGATGATCATTTCAGTTGTTTGATCTTCAACACGTTTGTTGAAGATGATTTAGAAACAAAATTTTCGCCATTAATAAAGAAGAAAAATGTTACCAACAGATCTAGATATGATATTACAAATGATGAATTTTGACCACGTGGAAATAAATGGTCAATTCATTGTCCAATTAGGACCAACTTAGATTCTCTAGGTAATTACAATCAACATTGGAGTAGACGGAAAATTTAGTAAACATGGTGATGATTTATTATCTGTGGAACATCTTTGGAATATGAGTTGTCCCATCCCTCTCACACTTGGACTAGGAGTCTGCCCACCTGTTAAACAAAGTTTTAAGTGAGGCAGTTAATAGTTAGACAATTGAAGAATCTTCTGATTATATTATCGAGCATTTCTAGCTTAACGGCATTGGCCACCTGTATGAAAGCAGGAATATATTTTTTTAAATTTTTAGCTACTTGATCGATACAGTATTCTTTTAGAAAACTGATGCTGTCATTCATAGTGTTTCATATTACTTTAGTCCTGAATCTGGTTAGAAGGCTTTAAGGAATCAGGGGTCTGACTTTTCTTTCAAGTACACTTTTGCGTAACCCTGGAATTAGAGTGGCACATTATTTGAAAAACTCAGTTTTCATCTAATAAAGTTCCAGCTATAAGCAAAGTGCATGCTCTGGTGGAGTTTGGCATTTTAGAAGCAAAGATAAATATAACCAAAATTGGAAGTAGTTCGGTAGCAGGAATATAAACAGTTATTCACATCTTTTCAAGGAAAGGTTAAAGTGGATCAAGTCTTCAAAGACACTTGGTCAGTAAAAATCGTTTTTCAGCAGGCAACGTTTATGTTATTGCTAGTTGCCGTCTTGAAGACATTGGTTGTTGCGAGCATACAACCGTATGGTGTGTTTTTCTTGTGATATTCAAGGTTTTAAAACATGTAGTTAATTTGGCATCAAAACCAACGAGATCTTACTTTGTTTTTCATTGTCTGATATTTGTTTTTAGCAACTACAGTGTCCACACCTACAGCCTGCATTAAGAGAAATTATAAGATATGCTACAGATCTTGCGACAGTATGGCTATGAATCAATCACTCTGCGAGCAAACGGCAGTTGCAATGCTTTGCGGTTGCCCACCCGGTTTCATGGATGGGAAAGACGGAGTTTGCTATCAAAATACATCTTGCCCTTGTGTTATTAATGGAAAAGTTTATAAGGTAAGGAAAAGATCGGAGTTCGAACCCGCTATTAGGCCTGCAGCCATGAATAAGTAAGAAGGGACGGTGATGCAATTTTAAAATGATATATTTGAAGTAAAGGAGGAAATAAACACCTTAGCTGAAGTCCAGATTATACTTAAAAAATTAGCCTTCTAAGCAGTTTTAACAGTTTAAAGGAAAACTTTTCGAAAGTTTGATTAATATTTTTTACATGAGAAAAAGTTTTCCCCTTAATTAAGAAAAAGGAATTGCTTCTTGAAGGAAAAGTATGCCTGAACTCAGTAGGATAAACTATTTTCCGATCAGTTTTGACCATGCTGCAGAATAGCAAATTTCAGAAACTTACTGCACTGTACTGTTTGTATATAAAAGGTCATATATTAGGCAACTCAATTTTACTTGGTTTCAAAGAGTGCTGTTTAGTTCTCTTTTGGAAAAATCAAGAAACACTGTTGAGAAAAGATATTATTTGTATTCTAGAATAACAAAGGATTCTTTGTTAAGTCTGTTGGGCTTCTGAATAGTAGATTGACCTCATTCGTGCACACTTACTGGCCCTGCAATACAGAAAGGACCTTTAGCATAACGAAAATATTGAGCTTTTCGTTGATTTCTGTGCATTATCTCTTCAAACACTTTGCTTAATTATACTTATGGAGAATCTGAGCCTATTGAAGAGCAGACCTGCTATCGTAACATGAGAGGAAAGTTAAGAGTTAGGCTTCATGCATGTATCAGTTTGTAAAACGTATGATCTTCCGATCATGGTTAATCCATCTAACTAAATCACAGTCAAAATTAAAACACAAATATCTGTTTGAAAGGTTTCTCGTCATCGATATTCGGGCTTATTTTTTAGTTTCCTATAAACCTCCTGCGCGATATATAATTTAGTAATAGCTGTATAAACAAATGGAAATAGAAAAGAATGATTGCAACTCATCGGAAAATGTTGTGGTTTGCGCTGATTAGTAGAGCCATTTAAGTATTCTGTTTACAATTAACTGCAAATTAAGACAGTTTAATTTTTCTTAATTTTACTTCTACCTGTCAGACTGGTGCAAGTTTCACAGAAAAATGCAAGAAATGTGTTTGTTTCAATGATGGCTTCAAATGCGAAGCATACTGCCATATTGAAAATTGTCCACAGGTAAGATGCACAAACTTTGTTTCCAGAAAAATAGATACCTGAGTTAGCAGCATGTAATCCTTTCACACACAGTTTTTAGTTAAGAGATTAAAGTTCAAAACCTCCTTAAAAGTCAACGTGCAAATAAGCCAGGAAAATATTTTCTGGATAGATTTTCACACACAACATCATTTGATAGTTTGAGCAAATCATTAACCCCCACCAAGTACGCTTTTTATTAGAGCGTGCAGCATTTCAAGTGTTCAAGACACCTGCTTGTTAATATCATGACATAATTGCACCAAATAATGTAAAGAGACGAATCAAGCTGTTCATAGGACACACATGATCACTTGAGCTGTAGTCTTCACACCAATCATTCTCTATTCATGATATCATTACTTTATTTATTAATTACGTAAGCAGAAAGAATATGAAATGGCAGGACGTGAAAATGTCCTTTTTTCGATTGCATTTTTTATTTATCTTACAAAACGCTTTTTCTGTATTAACTCAAACTATAACAGACCTTCAATTCAGCAGAATTCAAATTTAGCATTCATGGAAAACATCACCGCAGTAATTATCAACACTGATGAAGAACTCTGTTTTATTTGTAGGGACAGGAACTTGTTCAAGAAGCAGGAAAATGTTGTGAGTGCAGACCAAAAATAGGTAGGGTTACAAATTTTGAAACAAATTAGCCATTGCTATGAATGTTTGCATGTAACCCACTAGAAATACATATCAGCTGAAGGCAAGAAATAATTTATTGAGTACTTCGGAAGTAGTTCTCACTTTTCACCACAAAGTTGGGTGTCCTGTAAGTCCTTAACGTTTCAGTACGTTTAATTGGAAACCCAACATTTGCATATACAAACCATAATCATGATAGTGTCTTCTACCAAACCTGGTAACATGTGATTTGTTGGACTGTGACTTTCATGGTATCCCATTTTTGACTACTTTCCTGCCAATTCTTTAGTAGATTTTCGTCTAGACGTTCTGAAAGTTATAAGGTAAAACAAAGCCTTTGCTATTAATATTTAATATCGCTATTTTCTCAGTTAAATTGGCTGAATATTTCTTCTTTTCTGTTTGTAAATTTAGTATGCCCTCCACAAATGATTGAAACTGCTTGCGCATGTCAGCAAACGTGTGAAGTTCCCATCAACACCAATTGTACACTTGAAACATGTAAGCGTGGCTGTGCTTGCTCGGAAACTAAATACTACAATGGAACCCACTGCGTTGAAAGAAGTGAATGTTACTGCATATTCAATGGGACAAGACGAGAAGTGAGTAGGCATCTCAAAACTTAACTCTTGTTCAATTTATCAACATCATAGAAATGTCATGTGTTACGACTAATGACAATTGTCAGGGACATTATGACACTGTGCATTATATAATGCTTATGTTGTGGTTGCTGCTGTTGACAGATCACGCTATGATTTTAAGGTATTAAATTGCATCCCTTTGCATAATCAATGACTTGCAGCCTTATAATGGACACAACGGTTTCAGAAAATGATCTCTTTTTCTTATGCTGAATATGGTCGAAGATGCTTCTATTCGAAGGTGTTTACTTGAATAGGTTTAATGGAGTAACACAAAATCCAGTCTCTGCACGTTTTTGAGGTCTGCACTGGGTTTTACATTAATCAAACGTTTTAATTTAGCAAATCCTTTAATTACCTCCCTCTTGTTTTTAATATATGCCAGTATAAAAGCAAGAAAGGAAACCCACAAACTGATCTACTTCGTGTGCATTCATTAAAATAGATAAAAAAATGCAAATTTATATTTTATATGCGAAAATAACAAAACATATTTCAAAGAATTTAGTGGCTGGACTCTAGGGGTTACTGTATAAAACATGTTGTGGTAGTCGAGCATCAAAAGAATTTATACAAAAAACCGGACACCTATTTGACAAATATGAAATTGATCAAATTTAAAATTTCAATACCTTAATTCAATTGTACATACACGGGTAAGCTCTTGTGCACACCTTCTATTAAATGGGACCTAAGCAGTCCTTTGATTGCCTGCACAGAAGTCACAAGAATGTAGCAAAAGTGTCTTATATTTTTACATTACTTGACATGTAAAAATATGCAAGGCATGCAGAATTTGTATAATTATGACATTTTCGGGTCACTTGCGACGCAACTATTTATAAATTTTGTATCAAACTATCACCCAGAGCAACAAATATGTTTATCAAGCAATTGTCTAGTTAACATACCTCCGCAACACTTATGTGAGAGGTACTAAGATCCTATTTTAAGTTTTTAAAATCCTTCATAAGTAAATAATTTCAAATTGAGGTGATGTTAATGACAATGTTGCTATCTTTTTGTAACTTACTTCAGCCCAATTCTGAATGGAGAAGTGGAGAATGCAGCTTGTGTAAATGTATTAATGGAAGGACAAAATGTGGGAAAATTTGTGATATATCTCGATGTCCACCCGTGAGTGATTTTCTCAAGTGTCTTTATACATTATTATTAAATTCATCTTTGCGCTCAATTACAATAGCATACTGGTCATCTAGCGTAGCTATTTTCCAGTTGCCCCGTTAAAAAAGCGAGGGAACTATTTATTAGAATGCGCTCCTGTTATCTCCGTATAGCAATGAGTATAATTCTTTCGATGATGGAAGTTGGAACTCATAAATTCTGGCTTCCAAGACCGTCGTGTTATGCAAAAGACAACATCCACCTACGTCTATCGCACAGGCATATTCTTTGTGAACCATATAATAATTATTGTTATTACTAATAGACTTATCCAAAAAGCATTTTTTCTGGCACTGATCACATAGATTCGTCAGAATACGGAAACAGCCGACAGTAAGGAATTTGTACTGTAAATATGGATTAAAATTGACCAATAGTGGAAAGCAAGGAGTAATATAATAAGAAGTAAGAAACCGAAAAAGATACGTGTAAGAGATTTGGTGAAGGGCCAAGGTCTGGTGAAACCGTCGTACAGTCGTAGTGGAACAAGAAATTCCTTCTGTCTGGAAGAACTGGGCTAACGCTACCTAATGCAAGCCACCTCTAAAGATGGAATGTAAACCCATCTTTTGTAACAACTTCAAGGAGATCATCGCAGTGCCCTGTCGAAAAGGACAGGCTATTCATCAGAAGCTGTTCTACAGGATTAAAGTCGGTTGGCTACTCTTTGCACTTTCTCACAATTAATACTATTTATTAATGTTTCCACATCAGCTGGGGCCCCTGCCAATGTCCACAATATATTTGATAGACTAGAGAATAGAATTTATAATGGAACTGTCGTTGACCTGGCATCCACATTGCATTCTTTGTTCCTTTTATTGCTGTTTTTTGTTAATTGTTTATTGCACACATTCTTACGGCACAAAAACGCGAGACGTATGTCTTTAAGTGTCCTCCTTGGTCTGTAAGATACAACATTGTCGTTACTGCCTTGGGTAAATGCCATATTTTCATCTCTTTCAGTCGATGGAGTTGGTGATGCCAAATAACGGATGCTGCTTCTGTCGTAGCAAAGGTAGGCGATTCAAATTTTTGAACGACAACGATCGAGAAAAAATCATTGAAAAGTTTTTATGGTTATTATAGGTTTTTTCCTCGACTGATAACGCGAGTAAAATTTATTAGGAGAACAAGAGTATCACGAAAGGATTATTCGTATTTCCAGCATTTCTTTGTTATCTATAGTCAAGCAAATGATTTTATTTTTCGTCTATCAATCTGTATTTATTCATTGATGCAACTACTTGTACTAAATATTAAGAACATCTTTTTTTTCTTCTTTAGCCACAACTCCAGCTGTATCTACCTCAGCCAACAATGTGACTACATCTTTTCCCACTACGAAATCCCAAACAACCACATCGCAGACAACTACGAGCAAAGGCATGACTCCAAAGACATTTGGAAATATATCGACTGCTGCATCAAGTCCTGGACCCAACATCAATACAACAACCATGCCTATTATTACAAATGCAACCACTACGACAAAACTATTTACAAAACAGACACGTCCTGTCAATACTACTACCATTCCCCCAACAACCAAGGTGACTACGGAACAAATTAAAACATCTACCACTATAACAAGCGGTATCAACACGGTGACTCCATCGTCCTGTAAACATTCTTCCAAGGATGTTATGTACGAAAAGAATGGATGCATATCACGAACAGCCATTCCTCTCAGCACTTGCTCTGGTACATGTGCATCAGGAGCGTCTATCAGTCTCGACCAGTCTTTTATTAAAGTGAACTGTCACTGCTGCTCGCCAAAAGGAGTTCAGTTTGCGTACGTTCCCCTTGACTGCAAAAATGGAACTGTCATCAATTTTCGATACGTCAAGTTTAACTCTTGCTCATGTGATCCGTGCAAACCATACGTTTAGATATGTGACGACGAAACAACAATTTTGAATCTTCAACTTTTCAATTCACGTTTCGATTAAGTCCATTGACATGTCGATGCTGAATCCTGTGACACATAAGAACCACTCGGATGCATTAAATTGTCAGTGTTTTCGCAGCTACAGTTTACAGAACAAGATGATGTAAAAGTTTTAGTCAAGCTGGATGACAGTAAAAATAAGAAACATTTTTAGATATACGATACCTCTAAAGTGTTATGACCAAATATTTGAAAGAGTATTCCTTAGTATTATTGGAGTATGAAAGTAGAACGATAAAGTAAATTCAAAGCAAGAGATTTTGGACAAAATAAGTGGCTATGTTGTATGTCGTTTTTTTACAGTTAATCACATTGGTTACTTGTCTGCTGTAGTAACACGGTTATGAATTATGTGTAAGAAATGGGATACTAAAGAATCGAGTAAACAAGCAGTTTTAATCATGAAAGCAACAGAACATGATACGTTTTGTCGGCAGAATAAAGGTTTTATTATAATGTTTCATGGAGAATTACAGTAATGTTTGCTTGTCTATTTTCCACGGACACTCCCCAGCATCAACTAGTCTTCATTTGCATATATAATAGTTTGTTTCATGATGTACTGTTGTACTTTATTTTTACTGAACTGTTGTTTCGTTACGTTAATTGTAGACACCTGCCCTGCTAAGCGGGTTAGTGACACACGTTTGTCTATGACCCTCAGAATTCTAAGTATTTTTGTAAACAAGACTGTAGAGATTATGTAAACATGAAGTATTTCTGTCACTTGCGACCTGACCTGCTCATTTCCGTAAACTCAAGGCTAAAGTGTGATTTCCGTTTAAAAACTTTGCCTTGCGTACAGTGGTCCCACACGTAGGGGAATTTCCCAAGGGTAGGGGAAAATAGGGTCTTGTAGGGAGTAGGGAAAACCTACGGGGAAAATACGCCATTGCAGGGGAAAATCTAGAAAGTAGGGATTGTGACTAAAATGTGTTTGTAGAGATTTTACAAACACATTTTAATTAAGTTATTTTCATTCAAGTCTTTTCGGAATTTAAGCTTTTGCTTGTTGCTGGCTATTATTTGAAAGGGCTGAAAACTGTCTAAAAACACGTGTTGGACATCGTTCAAGGACAATAAACTGCCATACATGTTAGCCCAGTCACGACGTCCTGATTTAGTATCCCTATAGGAACTGCGCAAGCTGATACGACTGCTACTTGTGATGATTATCACCTAAATACAGAAATCGCTACTCTGCATGTTGCTATAGACCTTTCTGGTGTTACGTCACACGGCCCGTTGTGAATGGCAACGATTCGAGAAGGGGCAAACAATGAGGTCCGTCAGCATCGTTTTTATGGAGCATGGTCTTGTTTTGGTATTATTTTAGTCTTTGTAAGGTCTTGTACGTTGTAGAATGCCATCTAAATACATTAATAAGTGGGGAGAAGCAGATGGAAGATATTTAGAGAAACTTGAAGGTC
Organism: Chironex yamaguchii; assembly: GCA_024741275.1. Taxonomy (NCBI): domain Eukaryota; kingdom Metazoa; phylum Cnidaria; class Cubozoa; order Chirodropida; family Chirodropidae; genus Chironex; species Chironex yamaguchii. The sequence goes on from JANTCA010052294.1 coordinate 35,965, forward strand.
CTTCCTTTTTACAAAATTACTGTCTTGTGAAGTATACTTGCCATCTCTGCTAATAGCTTAATCAGGCAACAATAAAAGCCATTGTGTGATCCGCCATTGATCACCTTCACAGGTGTTGCAATACTTTAGTGTCCAGGTAGTGTAGATACAGTTCAGTAACGCACTTTAGCTCAATTTCGTCTTGAATATGCCTAAAGAAAACCATACAAAATACAGATCTCAGAAGTATCGAAAGGAGTGGGAGAAGGAGCACTGGGCTAGAGGTTGGTTGACTTTGTCAAAGAATGATAACAGCAAAGCATACTGCAATGTTTGCAGCAAAGATCTGGTTGCCGGTAAATCTGATTTAATATCTCACACGAAGTCAGCCCAACATGTTCGTAATATGAAGACTGTTGAGACAACTCGACCAGTTACTGCATTTGTTGCAGTTTCTTCTTATCCAAGGATCAAAGCTGAACTCAACACCGTCGCTTTAGTTGCCAGGAAGAATCTGTCTTTCAAGTTCCTTGACCAACTGGTTGAAACATTACATTTTGTTGCTGATGATTCCAAAGCAATCAATGGCATGACTTGTAACGCAACCAAAGGGACATACCTGATGATAGAATGTCTTGCAACTGTTGCCAGCGAATCCATTGTGGAAAAAATGAAAAACGGACGAGGATTTTCAATCCTCTGTGACAAGGCGACAGATATAACAATGAAAAAGATCTTCTGCATCAGTGTTCGCTTTTTAGATGACAACACTATGAATCCAGCAGCCTATCTCTATCATTTGATAGCAGTAGAAGCAGGGGATGCAGACGGCCTTTTTAATTCACTGGAAAACATTCTGGAAAAAGATGGCATTGGCTGGGAAAAGGTCATGGTGTAGGCATCAGACGGTGAAAACCTTATGCAAGGACAGAAAAACTCTGTGCTAACTATATTGAAGAATGCGATGCCAGGTATCTATGTTTTGAAGTGCTTTTGTCACTCATTTCACTTGGTTGCGAGTCGCGGTTGTGAATGCCTTTCAAAAACGGCAGAACAACTTGTTCATGACACGTACAATTACTTCAAGAATTCCCCAAGTAGACAAAAGAGCTATAAAGAGTTTCATATTTTGTCCAATGCCACCCTCATATAATTTTAAGGCCATGCCAGACACGTTGGCTTTCTTTGTCTCAATGTGTTTCCTGCATTCTAGAACAGTGGCCTGCATTACAGAATTTTTTTATATCAGAAGCCACGGAGACCAAATCACTGCAAGCAGAAAGAATTCTACAATCCTTGCAATCTCTGTATGTCAAGGCAACATTGGAATTTATGGATTTTGTGCTTGGTGATTTTACAGGATTGAATGCAATGTTCCAATCAGAATCCTTTAAATTACACCGTTTCTTACCTGAAGTGGAAAGGGTTGTGAAAATGTTTTATCAAAATTTCATGCCATGCATCGACCGGAAATGATCTACAATCAATTGACGTAGATGACGAAAGAAAATTGAGTCCACTGGAAATGGTCTACCCTGAATAATGGCCAGTGAATCATTAAAGGAAATGCAACCACACAATAAAAACAGTTTTCGGAAAGATGCCAGGATTGGTATCGTGAAGCAGTTCACCAGGTATTGAAGTGCATTGACATTACAGATCCAGTTTTGAATGCCATGAAAGATATTGGGCCAAGCATCATTCTGGGTAACAATGCCTCTCAAGCAGCAGCAGGAATTCTGGCAAGACAGCTTCCCTATCTGAAGGCAGCTGCTAGTCTTCAGGAAATTGATCGCCAGTGGAGATCCTTACTGATTGATGATGTTGTCAAGAAAGGTTCTTGGGAAAACGCAAGTATTGTGGAATTCAGGAAAGGCATGCAAGCCCTATCTGAGATCTGGCAATGTTTATGCTGCAGATAACAGCACTACCGCAAAGCAGCAGTGGAACGTACTTTTTCAAAAATTAATAACAATAAAACTAAGTTGAGAAATAGTCTTGCTGTCAGTACCATCAAATCAATTGTTAAAGTTAGTGAAAAGTTTAAGGAGCCATTTGAAATAGATGAGCACCTTGTCCATCTTCAGGGTAAGGCCAGGAATTCTTACATGCAAAGGTATTCTGAAACAGACCGCATGAATGTCGAGGATAATGTTAACTTTGAGTGAACATAACTTAATAAAGAAATGCAGTTACACAGTATTCGGAGAAAAGTTGTTTTGAAAATTGTCTTTTTCTAAGTTTCTTTTAATTTTTTCAGACAGAAAAATAACTTGTTAGTTTTAGATTTTTGAAGGAATTGGAGGGGAAAATGTTGAAAAGTGGGGGAAAGTAGGGGGAAATTTAGAAAAATGCTGTAGGGATAAGTAGGGGAAAAACGCATGCGCTGTTGGTGGAAATCACCAACACTAAGTGGGAGCACTGCTTGCATAACAAAACCGAAAGTCGATCTAGCTTCATTTTTTCATACAGCGAAGATAATAGTCTATTCCCTAAACTCTCAAAATATCGTTTATCAAAGCGTAAAGAAATAAGCACGGGTACTATAGCAACTTAATGTAAGGCAATCAAAATTGGAATAGTAGTTGAAAAGGTTACCTCATACTAAAACAGGCATAACCGCTTATCAAAAGAGCACTTGTGCTTCGAACCAACGTCACGCAAATGCAAATAAGATGTATTATCTGCTGGGCTAAACAGCTTAATTAGAAATGGTTGAAAACTTCCCAACTCACAGTAAATCTTAAACAGAAAGCTCGGAGGGTATTTCTTTAAAGAAGGGATAAAGGTCGCGTTCGCTGCAGAGTAAGATAGACAGTTTAAGTATGCTTTATCGACAAACAAGTGTAAAAAAGCAGTTCTGGCACCTTTCCAAACGGTGGATTTTGTAGTTCGCAAGATCTCTACTACATCTGAAAGTTGAAATCCATATACATCTGTTACTTGGAAATGCCATGATAACAACAGAGATTACTTGTAAAGTTGCCAAGTCATTAAAATTTAAGGTAACCGGTGTCAAGTCAGGCAAACTGCAGATGTTTTACAATGAAAATTACATAACTTTCTCAACAATGGTTGCGAGCAAAATATTCTAGCCAGCCCATACTTTACACGTCTTAGATACCCAAGAGATATTCGACCCTAAGCAGCTTACATGCACAATGTCGTACTATAGTTAAATTTTGTTGTACTACCAAAAGGCAGCCAAAATAGCCTTAAAGAGAACTTATCGTTACGTTCTAAGAACTATCTTTAATTAGACGATGCAGTATCACTCAAAATATGTTGCTAAGAAGTCCACGGAATTGCCTGATGCTAATGAAGTACAGCATGGGATTATAAACATTGGCCAGCTTTGCAAAGACAGAAGCCACATTTATGCAAATAATCGTAACTTCATTTAGTTCAAAGACACCAAAAAACAGTAAAGATGACACTATACCGTAAGGCAACCAGGCAACATTAAATCCTAAGGCCATGGCACAAACCAAAGCAGTTTGCTGATTTTCAAGT
>JANTCA010052295.1:0-17820 GCA_024741275.1 Chironex yamaguchii
CCCCTGCCCGGTCCGTCGCCCCGGCCCGGTCCCTCGCCGCGGCCCGGTCCCTCGCCCCAGCCCGGTCCTCCCACGCCCCTGCCCGGTCCTCCCTCGCCCCTGCCCGGTCCTCCCTCGCCCCTGCCCGTTCCCTCGCCCCTGCCGTTGCCCTTGCCCTTGCCGTTGGCCCTGCCCTTGCCCCTGCCCTTGCCGTAGTATCTGTCTGTGAGTGTATGGTTAATGGCACTTGACAATTTTTTCGGCTTTTGATTAATATGATTTATATAGGAAAGGCATATGCTAATTATTTTTGTACTCAGAATTCAAACTACCGTTTTTTGAAATTTTTTCAGTCCAAACGGTTACAGTGAGCGGGTATGCAACCTTCAAAACCCGCTCTGTACCACTACCAATTCCCGGTTCCCTGTGTGCAGAGATTGCCGTGCAAGATGTTTCCAGGAGGGACGCAGCAGCTGTCACTTTAGGGGTGAAGAAATTCTCCGTAAATCCTAGAGCAATGACAGTTGGATGGATCGAATATAAGTTGGAAGTTTTAAAACCTGATCCATCAGCAGTTGAAGTTGATGTCAGTGGGATATTGTATCTTCGTGATTGTACGACAGCGAGAGAATTAGAAAATGGTGATTTTATTAGTACATCCTCTGTCCCACTTGATCTTGCAAAAAGGGATGCAAAGGAATTTAAGAGAAATATCAATCTTGAAAGGTTCAACAAAGAATCAGGTAGGATATTGTCTCAATTGCCCTTGAATGGTTAACTTTGTGCATACCTGCCTACCGACGTTGTCTTCGGGAAAAGTTGGGAGGTACAGGTCGTTAGGGTAGCTAGCACAAACGGTTTGGAAAGGTACTATATGAGTTTTTCTAGTTGTAAATGTGATACTAAATAAGATTTAAGTATTTTGTAGCGAGGTAACCACTGCACAAGGCCGTCGGGAGACGGACAGGGCCCCAGGGTTGGTCTCTGAAGGGGACAGTCCAGGAAATTGTTAGATCAGGCCCTTTTATTCTTGAGCATCACTCTTTTATGAAAACACCCCTATATACTTTTAGGATGAAAGTCCCTCCCACGTAGTATTTAGTAACAGCAACTAACAGTAAATAGTAAACTAATTGTTTTAAGCATGACAAATAAATAGCACATCTAGGATAACGTTACCTTCCTGTTAACTGCCCTGGTTTCCGTCCCCCTCGATTGCATTGCCAATGCAGACATTGAAGTCAAAATATTATAAAATGAAACACTTCTGGTTCACGTGACATCACTCCAAAGGTGCTGTTGCCGTGAAGTACTGTTATAATGGGGTGCTGTTACGTTAGGGTAATGATTTGACCGGTGCTGTTTTTGTAGTGGTGGTGTGTTTATCTGTTTGGTTGTAAGTGTTTGGTGTAAGAGTGGGGTATGTGGGTGGACGCTTTTATGTTGAGGTGCTCTTAAGTTGAGGTGCTGTTACTGTTAGGTTTGTGAGTTGCTTCTACGGGACGGCACTCTTACGTTAAAGAGCTGCGATGTAGAGGTGCTCTGATGGTAATATGTATTTATGCTAAAATGCTCTTACCTCAAGGTCATGTAATCAGAGTCAGTCATTTTAAGTGTGCGTGATTGTTTGTCTCTTCCTGGTACTAGTGTGGCGATATGCGAGTGTTAAGTATATAACGGGCCACGTATTTACTCCATATCTCTATTACGGTTCATTATGTTGGCAAATTCAATTAGTTCAAAATGGTTAAGCAATAATGGTGGCCAGTTGTGGTAAAGTAGGCATGCAGTGGTTAGAGAAATCATATACCTTGTGGTACAATCATTTATGTATCGCATTTCAGTAGCATGTACTCATTAACCAGTGTCATTCTTTCGCAAAGCATTTGTCACCCAGATGTACCACGTTTTGCAGTTGTTGCAGATGGTGAGTTAAGAAAGATCCAAAAGTAAATTGAGAGCATTTGATATTGCCATGCGTAATAAGAATGATAAATATGACCAATATCTACATTGGACACATTCTGCTTAGACTTACAGCCGATAATAGTTCTACAGATTTTTGCTGGGCTTCTTTACCCAAACAAGCCACTCGTAGTTGTAATTATTGTTAACCAAAATCTCAATAACACCACATTCAATATAACGCTTTTAACTAAATAAAGCTTATGAAATTACTGTCAAAACTTTAATACCCAGTCAAAAAGGAACAGCATGATTTACAAGCAGTGCTAACACTGCCCTTCTAATCTACATTGAGGATAATGAAACACTTTGAGACAGAGAGAAAAGGATCGATTTGTTGAAAAAGGGAACAATCGTTTGGCCTAACTAGAAAAGACATAGGCAAAGGATGTTAACACTACAATCAGAATTCTTCATTTCTTACAACATGGCAGTCAAGTAGCGTATCTTACATTCATTCGAAATACGTTTGCCAAAAGTAGGAAAAGAACAAAACAGAAATAAAATCGATATGATGTAATTTGTAAAGACCTCTCCTAATATTGGTATGTTAAAGCATCAGTCCGACCTCATAGCTACTGCTGATAGATCGTCGTTGAAGAATGCCAGCCATGTCGGACATTGGTTGTGACTCGATGGTAGTTTTCTTTTTTGTAGGTAAGCCAACTCAGCTCTAATTCATTTCTACACACTTGGCCTGCCAGCACTTGAGTGTAAAGAAGCCGTTGCCATCTACTAGCTCCAGTGCCTTCAATTTTGGTAGTGCTAACCTTATACACAAGTGTATTTCTTGCTTATGATATGTCAAAAGAAACTAACTTGTCTGTCTTTACTTTTTCTGCTCACTTTAAACCTCTTCATTACTAACGTTTTTGACCCAAGGAATTCTTGAGATGCATCTTGGAAACCTCACCCCTTGGCCTCAAGTTTCTTGTAGAGTACTCCAGAGGTAACATGTTATCATTTGGATTTTACAGTGCCCATGGATTTGAATGCTGTTTTTGCTATGTCGGTTCTTCTAACGAGCTTTAAGCCTAACCAACTATGTTATGAACTTATTTTGAGATGCTCGACTGTTAGTTAGCAAGCTTGTAAAAATTTTTAACAGTTTGTATCTGATCGAAATAAATCGATTCAAGAGAGAGTAGGTAAAGAGAAGTGCCAGACGGGTGAACTAGGTGTTTAACAGGGGCTCTCAGCGTCCGCACGTAACGACATTTAAAACAACGGTAACCAAATATCTGTTAGCCAAAGGAATGTAGCAAAAAGGCTTACAATCACGGTTGCTGGCTAATTGGCGGAGTTGAAGAGTTTAAGCATCGCGATAATACATTAAAATGCCGACAAATTAACTTGTGTTTTGGTGGACAGTGGATATCAATTTCCAGGCAGGGTTTCCTAAAGGCGAAAGAAATTGAAAGTGAAAGAAGATTTAGGAAATAAAGAACCAACAGTTGTACCTTGACAAAGACTAGTTTGGTTTCTTATAGGGTAGTGGCCCTCTCGTGGGTTGTGTTAACTCGTGGCCACACTTAAAAGAAGTGAGGTGTTTAAGGTGTAGGCTCGAAGAGAGATGCGGAAGGTTACTTTCACGTCCGATGGCACTTAACTTTGGTTAAATGTTGAAGTTTTAATGCCTTTTCTGGTTTGAATTACGCTTATTATATAAAAATAATTTGGTTCTGCTATATAAACATCAACTTAATAAAATACATTGTCGTTTGAAGAGCTGATCAATGTTTAAAAGTCTTTTGGAAGTAACTTAGAGGTATGATTGTCTTGACCACTATAATGCTCCTCTCTGCCTAGTAATGTCTAGAATAACATCTCTTGTAATTAAGGATTGAATACGAGGAAATTACATTTCTGGCGGATGCATATGTATATGCATGACCGTCAACATTTCCTTCATTCTTCATCTTATGTTACCTTCCCTGTTCTGCTTCATCCCTGGAAAACGCGAAATATTCCTTTACCTTATCGATTACGGAAAATCGGAATCATCAGGGACATGCCATGGACGTTTGCAAGGAGATTTGTACTGGACCGTTCTTTTGTCAAAGTACGCATGAAATTTTTAAACAGGCAGGACACTAAAGAATTAAAGAAGGTACTAAGTGACTACATTAAAAACTCGTACTAAGTCCAGTTTTTGTCCCACAATCAGCTGAGATTCTCTATTTTCATCAAAGTATTAAAAATTTGGAGAACATCGGTTTTTCTCGGGAGGAGAGTGGGAATCTGGGAAAAATGCTGCATTCTTCTTACTCGGTAGCCTTCATTTATAATTTTCCTCCTAAATAATGTGCTTAAATGATTGATTGTGGCAAAGGTGTTATTACTGTATTTCTTTCCATAGTTATTGCATTAAGTTTGAACGTGATGTAATAACATAATAGCGCATTTCCTGTTCAATTACACCTATTACCGATTCTGTTTAATTTTCAGCAGGAGGATGTCGTGATGAATTCAATGAGGTCTATTCAGTAGGTCAAAGCTTTAAAAGACTTGATGACCCATGTGCCACTTGTAAGTGTTATGAAGGTGGCCGAATAGGTTGCGTTGGCCCAGGATGCGTGGGGTTACCTTGCAAAGAGACTTATATACCCAAAGGTCAATGCTGTCCTGTGTGTAAAGGTACTTAGTCTATTTTCTGTGTAGTTTCTACTTATGTTATGATTTGTTTTTGTGCTGTGTGGTATACTGCCCATCTTGACCGTGGTCTCGATATGGTGGATTTCAACACAAAATAAGAAAAAATTGCCTCGTAATATTATTTCCCCGAAGCGGAATTTCTTGGAGGAGAAATCAAAATTAGTTTATATGTTCAAATTGTCCTTTTCGGAATCGCTAGATCGTTAATCCGTTGAAGTGTCGCTAAAGTCAGTTTATTTTTTTCGCAAATATGGACTAAGTATGAATTTCAACCCCCATCATCATAACCCGTTCCATATTTCACTTGCTGCTATGAGGATAATGTCCAAGATACTCACACAAGGAAGAAAAGTAGAACAGCAAGAACCGTCAGGTAGAACAGGAAGAACCGTCAAGTAGAACAGCAAGAACCGTCAAGTAGAACAGCAAGAACCGTCCAGATGAAGTGTTCCGTTTAATTAATTGTAATTGTAAATAAAAACTAACAAGAGCCTCCTCCAGCAGCGGTTCAAATATTCACCGATTCACGGAACAATCTAAACTTGTGTTTACTAGATTTGTATACCATTTTGTCACAGAGAAATAGCTGTTTCTGTACCCTCTTTACGCAACCATTTTTCGCCATTATTTGATGTAGGCTGAATCCCATGACACAATTTCCCCAGACAATGCACCGTGAAAGTCTTTTTTATCAAGTGTACAAGATTCCTTTTGCCAGCACACGATTGCTAGAAATTGTGAGATAAGATGTCCAGCAAGGCTGCATTGTCTTGCTATTTTGTAATCATTACAATTCCGTAAGTTTAAGGTTATTAAATACTGTGACCTGGAATATGTCTTGTAAGAATGCCGCTTTTGCTTATGTTTCTAGAAAAAGGTTGTCGAGATGCGTTCAATAACACGTACTCTGTTGGACAAAGGTTCATTATGTATGATAATCCATGCGCATTTTGTAAATGCAACGAGGGTGGAAGAATTAGTTGTGTCGGTCCAGGATGCCCTGGATTAAAATGCAAAGACGTATATATTCCTCAAGGTCAATGTTGTCCAGTTTGTAAAGGTAGTTGATCTTTATTTCTTTACTTCTTCGTTGCATTCAGTAGAGAATCAAGACATTTTTGTGTAGTGAAAGCAATGCAATGATGATGGCTTGTTAGTTAAAAACTGACAATACGTTATTTTTGCCATGACGAAATAACATTTAATATTTTGTGTATCTGTTCGTGCAACTCCAATACACTTGCACATTTGTAAGAAAACATATACCATGTCGAATGAAGGAAGCTGATGTCATACTTCATGTTCACTGGTTGGAATTTTCCTCCAATCTGGAAACTTGGCATGAAAACTGAACCGCGGTCGTTGATAATAGGTCGTTGACTTTTGATATTGTAAAAAAGAGCTTTAAGAACTTGTGACTGAAATGCTGTTTGAAAACTTATGTCATTAGTGGTTAGCCACAATGCAAGGTTTATTATATATAATCGCTTTATTATATATAATTTTCTGAGCGATTTATTGTTTTGGCAGTTGTATCATAGTGTTTTAGGTAGAAAGAACAGAATACTTAAGAAATATCAGACTACTGAAACGTTTGAGAGAATACGTCAAAACTTGCCCGAACCTGATCGGTACGATTAATGCAGTACAAGTTACAGCCAGAATACTTTACAAGTAATTATATAGATATTTATCCCGCGATTTTTAGCACAGAGTACTGGGTTCTTATTTTTCTGTCCCTGTTTATGTGCGTATAATATCCACAACTTATGCTTACTTTACAGAGAAAGGATGTCGAGACCCATTCAATAACACATATACGGTCGGACAGAGGTTTAAAATGCCTGACAATCCATGTGCATTCTGTAAATGCAACGAGGGTGGCAGGATTAGCTGTGTTGGGCCCGGTTGCCCTGGATTAAGATGCAAAGATACATATGTTCCTCCTGGTCAATGCTGCCCAGTTTGTAAAGGTACTTACTGGATTACATTGCCTTACATTCTTAGGCAATTGTCTAGGTATTGAGCATCAGACATTTTTAGGCACTGATCAAGTGCATTGAAGACCTAGAATTTCTAATCTTTTTGTTGTTGATTTGCTAAAGCAATGATACTGTGATTTGTCCAACTGCTTTGATCAAATGTATTAAAGACGAAAGAGAATAATCACGCCATAAACTGAAAGTTTGAATAAGGCTTATCAAGCAGGATGAGGAAAGTAGACATTTATATGAAACCTTCAAATGCTATACTCTATCTAACTTCAATTTCCTATGAAGATAATGATGAGAAGTACCCATTTTTGAAGGGCATTTCCTTTTTAAGTCATCCTTGTAAAAATGCGTAAGGCTGTCATTGAGCCTCATTTAGAGCGAGGTTGTCGTTGGCGTCACTGTTTGTTAATTCGCAGTGCTAATATTAAAAGTCTGCTTTTTAAGGCTTCTACATTTTCTATTTTTCTGGGTATTCTTTGTCGCCCTGTCACTAGTAGCAGTGCGTGCACGTGGGCATGACACACTGGGTAGCTTGTAAACTGACTATAACGTTGGCGACAGGACCCAAACCGACATGACGACTTTATCCGAAAGAATTTGTGGCATTGAAGTCAGTTTGTGTTCTTTTACATCCCAGTTGCAATAAAATGTTGACATTGTGCCGATGGACGACGTGTTTGAGACCCCGTCCACACGTATCCGGATATTTCTGAAAATGCAACGTTTTTATCCGTTTTCAGCTTCCGTTCACACGAATCCGGCGTTTCCGTTCCACGAAAAGCAACTTGATGATAACGCTCTCCAGCGTGGAACTTTTTGAAAATGCCGTATTCGTGGATACATGCGGACACAAGTCTATTTGAAAACGGATAAAAAAGTTGCGTTTTCAAAAATATCCCTATACGTGTGGATGGGGCCTGAGAAGGCACAGATTCCTATGTTGAGGAAACTGTTCTTTTCTATGGTATGCTGGTATGAAGCTTCGTACTTCGTTTTGTGTTTTCTCCCAGTAGACATGATAGGAAACTAATCACCTGGTATTTTAAAATGTACCGTCAGTTCAATTGACGTTTTAATTTCACGCTAATTCTTGTAGGTACTGGTAGTGTACGTAATGGTAAGAAGCGAAACGCCGTAGAGTTGTCCGTAGATTTTTCTGTACTTGATAGGTACTGTACATCCACTACTAAGGTATATTGGATGCGCTAAGCCCATCGCATAGCTCAAGGGGACATATACCTAATCGAATGCTAATACGTAGCATTCATAGAGAAAAGTGATGATCTGACCTTTACTTTGGCCCAAGAATTTGCGAGGATTCTTATAAAATCGTGAGAAACATCGCCTTCTCCTCAGGTAGTGACCAAATCCACGACTTTCTATTTTCTACCCAGACTACCTGATCACTGAGGTAACGACCCGTTTCTCAGAAGTGTATTTGTGACTTCGTGCTGAATGATTGCACGAGTAAAATATTTCTGTTGTTCAGTTTTGGCTTAAAGGGTTTGATTACTGTACACGTTTTCTGCTGGTAAAATCTGGCGTAATGTTGTCAGGATGTAAAGTGACTGTATGCAAGTGGTTGGTAGAATGTGAAGTAAATTTGAAGTAGATATTTCACTTTACTCATGGTCTTCTTTAATCAAGGTCTGTTTCAAAGCCACTGTACACAGCAAAGATAGCGAGGGGGGAAAGGTGACAGCAAAGATTCACAGTCTCAAGGGCCTTGTTCTTATGGTAACCACTAGATTAAGAGGTTGGCTTGTTCTTTATCGACGTTGTATTAACGAGGCGTCGCTTTAAAGTTGTTCATCCAGTTATATGGTAGGCTCTGTATCTAGCTTACTAAGTATCGATGTTGACTTTTCTGAAGAGGAAAATTTCCTTCAGAAACGTAACATTTCATTAGCTTGAATTGGAGAGAGCCCGGCACTACTTAGGGACAGGCGCATTTGTGTTTTCTTTGGAAAAAAGTTGGATTTAACCACTTTTATGATTTTTTTATCTGGGTACGTCTTTTCATTTTTGTTCATGCGAGACATTCCTCTGCACAACGACGTACTACAAATTCCTGCCATTGCATCAGTATATGTAATTTATGTAATTCATATCTATTAATGATTTTATTTAAAGCCAAGCCTAATCAGATCAGAGTATTGCCTATTTCAGTTACATCATTGGTAATAGAACCAATGGAGATCAAGGATTAGGGCTGGGGATGTTCTTCAAAAAACTTTGTTGTTATGATGTTGCAAGTTGAATTGCCCTAAGCTCCGTCTTTATTGTGCCTCATTGTGATACTTTTTCCAGCATCGTCGCAATAGATATGGCAGAAGCTTCGGTTAACAAATTCATATTACTTAAGTCCACGTCTATTATAAGTATGTCTACACTTACAATATCGCCATACGCCATTGGGGTATCGCCATATGCCATTGGGGTGTCTCCATATGCCATTGGAGCATCTCCATGTGCCATTGGGTTGTCGCCACATTCTAAAATGTTTACTCGTGTACCTTACTTTGTTCTTCTTGAATTCCACCACACGCAATACACTATTTGCACATTTAGGTATTCACGAATTTGTGTATCTGCACAGTTTTGGGATTGGCGTGGGTACTACCCATACAACTTTCTTTTTCTGACTTCTTACACGTAGCACAGATGTGTACTATGCATATACACCACTCTATTATATCACACTCAAGCGCACATATATAAAAGCATTTACAGTCACGTACCAACATACAAGTGCTTATACGTGTATAGCAGACAAATACGCACACACACACAACGTACGCACACAGACGCATTCCCGCACTCCTGAATGCACGCATGCACGCACGCACCCACGCATAGTTGTACTGGTCGTCTGGTATCTAAAAAGTCTCTTGATTTCTTTCAATCTAAACCTACTTGTATCTATGATTGCTTATTTCTTAATTCTATTTTGTATGTTCAGATGAATTGGGGCGTAAAGTAAGATTTTTAAGAAATGTGATTTGTGGAACACCGAATAGCAAAGATCGGAATTTATCATTTTCAAATGTCGTTAAAAGTCCGCTGTAACAGTAAAAGACTCGTAAACACGATAGGTCGATCAGAAACATTTATGTTTAGGCTTAGTTTTAATTTATTTAGGGATTATTTAAAGTGTAGTTATTATTAGTGTTTACAGAAGAACGTTGTAAAGTGTCGTAGATTGTCAAGTGGTCTTTGTCATAACTTTGTACTGAAAGGTCATGAGATTAAGGATCGTGGTTGAAATCTACCACCCAACATACCGCAAAAGGTGGGAGGAAAGCTTCAAAGTCTGGAATTTCAAACAATCACGCGATACGGTAACACCGAGGGAGCTGACTGGCGTGGCACTGTATCGGTTAGCCGAAGGATTTAGTTAGCATCCTGCTTTAAATGCAGAAGCCTTATACCTTTTGCAAAAAAACAGTGTATTTGAGTACGAAAATGCCCAAAACGTGTTACAGCCAGTTCTCTGTAAATTGGTGCTACGCTTATAGAAACTGAACTCACAAAAATTTTGTCTTTATTGTTTGTAGTCAAGCCCCTGACTGTGAAGGGATATGCCGTATTCCCCCGCTACAGCCTACCCCGGATTTTACCGCCAAGTGTATGTGTAAAAGTTCTTGTCCAAGACACTTCAAGAAAGGACGACGATGCTGTTACCCTGGGCATCAAGAAATTTTCGGTGGATCGTTTTGCACTTGGTGCTGGGTGGATAGAGTACAAGCTGGAGGTGGTAAGACCCGATCCGTCTGCAACAGAAGTCAGTGTAAGTGGTACTTTATATCTACGTCGTTGTGGTGCAGTTGAAGAGCTGATGGATGGTGACTATCACAGCACAGCTGCTCATCTACTGGATCTTGCAAAACGAGATGCAACTGAGGTCAGGAGAGACATTAACTTAGAGAGATTCACGAGAGCACCAGGTAAGCTTCCATTGGTCGTTTGATACAGTTTTATGCTTGATAATTTTGTTACGAAAACAGGCTGGAAACTGTTAGCCCTTACTCGATATCATTGGTTCTAATAGGTTATGATGAGTGTGCTTGAGACTTGAAAAAGTCTGTGTTGTACATTTATTTCTTGCCTTGTGTTTTACGGCCGTCTAAAATGAAATGGGAAGTTACCTTTGTGTATCCTTACCATGACAGATCGGAAACCCGTCCTAAAAATTCATAAGGAATCTGATAGAGCGGTGATTTTTTTTGATTTTATCCAATCCAACAAAGCAGACGAGAATAGTTTTTAGTCGATTCTAGTTTTGCAGTGTAGGAAAAATGTAAAGTTGTTCTTGGGTTATGGGAGGCTGCACTTTTTTCCTGGTAAAAGAGTTCGTAAAGGCGATCCATGAACTGTACTTTGATCTGTTGAAATCTTAAGAAGAGAACTACTGGACTTCGGTCTCTCTCTTTTAATCCGTGGGAAGTTTTGAAACTCTCACGGACATCGCAATTTAGATTTGGTTTGAATTATGCTTAAGGTTTTATATTTTAGACCTATCAATTCAAAGTGAAATCGAATGTTTTCACAAACGTAGGCCCTGATTTGATGGTGCTGCCGTCTGTTAGATGTTTACAATGCTGTGCTACGATGATCTTAAGATTTCGACCTGAGCTGATTTGTAGTAGTGAGATCCGGGTTGGAAGCTGTAGTGGTCATAATAGTAATTTTACTTATGTTTATTTCTGGTAGTTGCTTTGTTAGAAGTAAGAAACATGTCCCGTGGGATAAAATAAGTTCTTTAAATAAAGCACATTGTTGAATAAAGTCGAACATGAAAAGAGTTTGTGTAAAATCTGGTTGCATGTCATTACTGCGGTTGTACAATTTTTTTTAATGACGGGAGCAAGGTGTATCATGCCTTGAGTTTTAAACAATGGAAAGAAGTTATGAGGTCTATGGGGTAACAAGTGGCGAGAAATATATAAGTAGATTGTGCAGAATGAAGAAAAAAGTAAGACTTTACACCTGTGTATAGTCGTCTATACTGGATCCATAAACAAATCCTTCATTTTTGGTTGTCAGTGTATGCATGTCGAATTACCGATTCTCAGTGCCCTGTGCTACCTGGCCCATACTGGTGTCACGTTGAGTGTTTGATTCCAAGGTGGATAAATCAAAGGACCGAGTATGTGGTTTAAAGTTTTGAACTTCAAAAAAAAACCACCCTTGATAGTTAACTTGTTTATCAAAAGTAAAAGTACATTTTTATTGGTGAAAGTAACAGCTTGAGGTGCCCATTATACGTAGCGCATCGCCAGCACTGCAGCAAATGTAGTTTAAACCTTACCGAATTTATTTTTCCCTATGAATTTCGGTTTGATTTCTATAATCTAAAAGTGTTCTGTCTATTTAAGACGTGCGTAAGTGGACCTGAGTCAATGGCGACGCATAGTCTATTAAGTGAAACGTGGAAAACGTCAGTTAAGGGTATTTTATCGTCCTTTTCACCATCTTGCCTTCATTTATATTCGACTTACAGAGGAGGGCTGCCGTGACCAATTCAATAACACATATTTGGTTGGGCAGCGGTTTAAACTGCCCAGTGATCCATGTGCCTCATGCAAATGCAATAAAGATGGCAGCATAAGCTGTGTGGGGCCAGGATGCCCTGGATTGAGATGCAAAGACACCTATATACCCAAAGGGCAGTGTTGTCCAGTGTGTAGAGGTATTTTCTCACCCCTTGTTGTTTGTACTCGTCTCTGGGTTGGACGGTGACTCACAATTAGTATTTGATGAGATCATTTACACAACATAACTAATAAGCACTAACAAAACCAAGGTGAAATCTTTAATCACTTACAAATAATGAAAGTGATTATCATTCTACATTAATTATTAACATTTCACACTTGTTATTGTGATTATTGTGATGTATTGAAACTGTGGTACACTGTGATTGTTGTTATATATTGAAACTGTGGTACACTGTGATTGTTGTTATATATTGAAACTGTGGTACACTGTGATGATTGAAACTGTGGTACACTGTGATGATTATGTTATGTACCTTATCTGATTACCTGATAATTCCCATGGAATATAAACTGTTATCAAATTTCTGCAATTCTCCATTTCACAAATTTACGCGTGTCAGTGATTGACATTATTGATTCTTTCTGTGATTACTGTCCAGTTTGCCAGTGCTCTTCTCTATTAAGTTATCTGACACCTTGTCTTGAATCATTTATATTTTTAATTTCTTGCTTTCTTTCATGTTTGATGGGCACAGTTCTGTTGCTTGTGAATTAGTATGACTCGATTATTGTTAATCTTCATTACCGTGGCTTTCCATGAAATTTCGAAATAATATTGGGTTTCCCTTTTACTGTTTGTCAATCGAATTTATAGGATAGGCTTATTTACCGTCTGCTCTTCTTACTTGCCCTCTCACTTTCCCTATATAACCTTTTGCTCCTGATATCTATCTCTGCTCGATTTTTAACGATCTTCATCTCACATTATGTTTGTGCTAGTTCATGTTTTGTTTGGTTTTCTTGGTTGGGTTCGGTACTGATGAATCTGCATAATGGTACGTCTTTGTTCCTTATCATCTAGATGTCACGTTTTGTTTGACGTCATGGTATCACACGCCTTCATGACGAACTTCTCCGACCAACTTTATTGTAGACAATTTTTTTACTCTTGATGTTTTGTGTGTTCTTTCGCTTAGCACAAACCATAACAGTACGAGGCTATGCAACTTTTTCCACGGATTCCATACCGAAGTCATTGACTTCCCAAGTCTGCATTAAGATTACTTTAGAAGACACCTCGCAGAAGGATGCTGCAGCAGTCCCGTTGGGTACAAAGAAAGTGACATTGAACTCTCAGGCTTTGCGAAGTGGTAGGATTGAATACAAGCTGGATGCCTTTAAACCAGATGTATCTGCCACCGAAGTAAGTGTCAGTGCTACGTTGTATTTACGTGATTGCCAGGCAAGTCTAAAGCTGCAAGACGGAGACTATCTTACAACGACTGCTTTTTTATTGGATCTTTCAAGGGATGATGCCACTGATTTCAGAAGAGATATTAAGTTAGAAAGGTTCAGCAAAGCACCAGGTATACACACACTTACATATTTTTGGATCACGGTAATAGCAATTCATTATTTCATGTTGCGAGCAAGTATTATGCCGGGTAGTTATAGCAATATTGTAAATATAAATGTTAGGATAACTTGAACGTGCTTGATAATGAATTTACCACTTTGGCTGTTAGACCATAAACCTTTTTTTGTGCTCTATGTGAGGAAGAAGTTGACAGTCAAAAGTGCCGTTGAAATAGTGAATAATAATGCAAGATACTTTGAAAATTCCAGTGAATGATTTGATGTAAGATTAGTGCTTAAAGCGATGATAAGTGAGCCGAGTAATTCGTGCAACCCCCGTTTTAACTGTTTTTAATAAGATTGATACCGAACCAAGAAGTGTGCTATGATTGTTCATTTATACTACTTGTAAGATTTTCTTCCTTAGGCCCGGGATTACTAAAAACAGGATGTCGAGATGATCAGAACAGATCCATTGCAATTGGTCAGGAATTTAAAAGAGCCAATAATCCGTGTGGTTCCTGCAAATGTGTTGGAGTAAATAAGATTGTTTGTCTTGGCCCAGCTTGTGCCGGTGTCAAGTGTAAAGACCCCTTCATACCTCCTGGTCACTGCTGCCCTGTCTGTGAAGGTAATATTATTTCACTCAAATGAAAGTTTTCTATTTGGATTGAAATATTTGTCTAAAGATTGCCTCGTGCGTGTCCTGTGTGTGTCTAAAGATTGCCTCATGCGTGTCCTGTGTGTGTGCCTAAGCCTGATGAACGGTTTCCAAAAGTCGTAACTTTGCTAAACGTCTAAGTACTTTGATATCAAGCTTAATTCTGTAATTCGTTTATTTATGTTTAGTAGCAGTTGTCGAAGTGCAGCTAGGAACTTAGATTTTTAGGTAATAGGGTGGAATCAGAAACCTGGGTCAGAATTCGCATAGTGGAAGCCACAAGTGCATTTTCTAGCCTGATTAGCATGTGGAAGGCAAAACATTTGAAGATGGATGCGAAAGTTCTTTAGAGTTATTGCCTTGTCTATCCTACTTTATGGCTGTGAGAGTAGGACACTGGGTATGAATTGTGAAAGGAAGATCAATGCATTGGAAATGAAATATTATAGACATCTGTTGGGTATTGGCTGGAAGTAGAAAAGGTCCAATGAATACGTGACTGGCAGAGTAAAGGAAATATTAGGAATTAAGAGGAGGAGAAAAGTGCAGTATTATGGACACCAAATGAGACGGGGAAAATTATGGAACGAAAAGTAGGCAAATTTAGGGTGGGATAGGTGGGGCTTGCTAAAAGAAAAGGCAAAGAGAGAATGAGCAGATGACCTGAAAGCGTCGACAGGATGTCGTATGAGGGACTTGAAACAAAGAACTATAAACACAGGGCGGATGTTTATGATTGGATGCACTCACGGCTACCTCAGCTGAGGAAATGAAGAAGGGTGGATCACCGAACACCAATTAGGATTTTTTCAGTATCACCTTGCTGTAGTTTACTTTTGACATTCACCATTTTTTGTAACTAGCACTGCTTAATGGCCCTCTCAGTGTTACTATTTTCATCGTAATATCAATCTTGAGTGGTTCCCTGTCCTTTTTCGAGATAACCCTTATTAAAGAAGGAAATAGTACGCCTCCCCTTTTGATAATGATTCAACTGGAAAGTTACATGGTTATCAATTGTGTCGTGATAGGTTGTGTTCATGGTGGCCAATACTACAAACCAGGCGACACAAGGATGGAGGAATGCAATACATGGTAAGATACTCCATTATTCCTTTGCTGTAATTTGCAACCAAATCAGACGCTTGAACATCAGTAAATTAGACAGAAAAAAATTAGAACAGCATATTTCATTGTCGCAACCAAAAGGAGCTTGCATTCATGGGTAGCGAAAACAGAAAGAAACCGTTTCCAAGTACTCTTTTTTTTGTAGTTGATATGTGTGGCATTGACGTATATGAGAGGATTGGACAACGTTTCTGTATTGCACAACTTAAACTTCATTATTTACTTTTGTCGGATTTTAGCTTTTGTGTACATGGCCGAAATTGGGGTTGTACACTCATGGCCTGTACCAGTGATACATTGGCGACTGGTTTGTACAGTATACCTGTGGACGAGAAGCCCAAAGGACCAAACCCTACAGGAGGTAAGCGCATGTAATTTTACTGTTGACGCTCTTCGGACTATATGCTCTTTAGGTTCTAGTTCAAACATAAAGCTTTTTTAACAACTTACATTTTACACAAGGATGTATAGATTGCTTGGTAGATTATTAGATTTTTTCCTTGTTTTTAAGAAATATTTCTTACGCATGAAATGCACTGCCCATTTTCTTGGATTCGATTAGTGTGATCATGCAATAAATTGGAACGATTTGTTTTAAGATTGTCATTTCATCATAGATTCTGAAGATGAATGCATTGCTGCTGCAGTTGTAGTTATTATCATCAATAATAAACGACAAAGGAAAAGCCAGAAATGGCAAAGATCAATTTGTTTCAAGCCATACTTTAGCGACGTAGTAAGCTAGACGTTGGCAACACTCGTTTAGAGGAAGTTTGGCTTGAATACAAACAGTTTATAAGAATTTCGGTCGAGTATTTTGGTGTACCCCTAAGCCTCCTTGAACTCGAGAAAAGGTTTCCTACTTGCGTCTCAGTCACGGTAAAGGGGAGACGTTACACTCCAAAGGCTTGCTTGCCGCGTCTTCAATTCGTTGAGCTCCATACATTGGGTTTCAGCAGGCACTCAGAATGTTTCTGTGATCTCAAGAAAAACAGTAGCGATTAGAAAGGATGAACAAAAGTAATAGAAGATTGTTGGACGGAAGTTGAAGACATCCAACTTCAAAATTGCAGTTTATTGAAATAACGATTAACACATCCAACTTTATGCACTTTTGTTAGTCTTCCTGCGATACAATTAATCAAATCCATTTAAATGGATAGTATATTTCACCTTTTATTTTGTTCTTTTTTGTTTTTCACAAATTTTCTTTTTTGTTGATTTACTTGCTTTTCAACTGCTGTATACTATCTTTAATCTTTTAGAGTGTGTCCATGATGGTCAAGTGTACAGATTTCGGGAATCAAGGGTAGCCGATGACGGTTGTAATTCCTGGTAAGTGTGCAATAAGTAGTCATCTAATATAAGGACTCAAGGAACTAATAAAATGCCATTATATGCCTATGAATATTTACTCGTGATGGAAAGCAATATCTTGTTTTTTACATGATCAGGGGGTTTTGATGTTCATGCAAAGCCAATCAGATATTAGCTATTCTGTGTTAATTACTTTAAAATTGCCCAAGAAAAAGAATTCCACTTTACGTGGCTACAGCAATGTATGTATGTATTTATGTATGTATGTACGTACGTATGAATGTATGTACGTACGTATGTATGCATGCATGCGCCACTGCGTAACTTGCAGCATTGCGGATTTTTCTTAATATCTGCATACTTAAAAGTGTTTCTGGCACAGAAAAGTCGATTCGGTAACTTTAAACCCGTCGCTTTATCAAAGTGCGCCACTGACGTTGTTCCGGGTTTCTTTGAGGGAAGTTGAGAAAGCGTAGGCCACTCGGGCTTTCTTTGGTATTGTACAAGAAATTGTAGCAACCAGAAGCTGCGTATTGCTATCCTGATGAAGCTCTCTTTTTAGCTTGCACCTTCGGCTCTTTCATACTTGTACTCGCATCCATATTTGACAAAACAAAACTAAGAAAGAGACCAAATAAACTCAGGAAACCGTACCTTTGCAATACTTCTCTTAAGAGTTGCTGCGATCAAACAACCTTAACCTCGTTTTGGATTCCAAGCCAATGAAATGTGAAAGGGGTCTATTGGTTGCATGGCCTTTTCCCAATCGTCCTTTTTACAGTCATCCTACCTTAGGGCACCACGTTTTCTTTATAGGATGTCCTCATGTTGGAGCTGTTACAATTCCACTTTGTAAATCAGATGGAAACGTACTTGTACTCCTTTCGTCGTTTTATCATCAGTAGGAAGGAATAATTTTACCAAATCAATCGTAGAGATTATGGTCTAGCTTTGTATTTAAATTCTTTCGTTATTATGAAAAGAAAGAAATTTTGAGAATATTCAAGTGTTATGTTTCAGACATTTTTATTAGGGGGGGGGGGGG
>JANTCA010052306.1:0-17820 GCA_024741275.1 Chironex yamaguchii
GGCTCAATTGAGAGAAAGTTACTGGCGTAAGCATCACCTGCATTTATCTTGCCACCAGTTGACTCAATACGCTTCTCTTTACGATGCCAGTTTATACTAACCAAAGCAAGGCAAAGATGATCTAGCGTTAAAGGATGTATTACGGAAGCAAAGACAATATTACACTCATCTCGTTATGGATAGCTAAGAAGGTCGCAATCTGATCTCGTACTACAAAGAATCGAAATACCTCTAGATGGAGAGACCAACAGATTGCCTAAACTTAATTAGACCTTGATCCTCAACCGTTATGTTGTTTCTCTGGGCTTGCGTTCAACAGAAGAAATGATGAAAGGTTTACCACGAAGATATTGTATACTGGTTTGATTCTCCTGTAGTCCAAATTATTATCCCTTAATCCTTTCCTTGACCATTATAACCCGACCACTGTTAATTTGACGTGGGAACGATCAAAAAACAGATGTTCCGGGGGTCTGGGGCGGTATGCGGCTTGATCAATCTAGTTCATTATTATTCTAAGTTGCTAACTATGTCACTTTTGCAGTTGCATAATAGAGAATTTTCTATCAAACCGACACATTGTCGCGGAGTCCAAGCTCTTTTCTCTGAAATGAAGTGCCCAAGATTCTGCTCTCCACGATCCTAGATTTCCTCCTGTAGTACCTGCGTTCACATGACTACTTGGCCTAATTTCTGTCGCACTTAAGAAATTTTGGAAACAAGATTATAACAAACTATAACCAACTTAGCATCACGAAGCAGCCGACGTTCTTCCTGTTCCTCATTTTTTTTTGCTTTTTTGTCACTTTCAATAAAAAATGAAGCCCTGAAATAAAGCTTTATAAGATCTGACTCAGTCAGAATGACAGAAGAAGGCCTGAACGCACATAGAAACGATGCTGAATTTGCAATAAAAAGAAATCAGCATGTAATCCTTTAACAAGGTATTTCAAGGACTGAGATCAATGGAGGGGTCTGGTGAAAATTTACACCTTGCAGTGGGTGATTGAAATCTAAATCAGTACTACAGACAGTACCCAACGAAAAAAATATGTGATACAAACTAGGAGGCCATATTCTTTCCCAACTACTCTATTCTCACCTTTAATGGGGAAAAAGCTAATAAATATCACAAGGCAAACTACTGCATATGGAAGATACGAGAACATCAGAGACATTGACATGAAAGTATGGGCAAGAAAAGAAATTAACCATTATGATAGAAGTGTAACGGGCAAGACCTAAAAAGATATGGATGGAAACATATGCAAATGAAACAAATGAATGGCAGAAAAATGGCACGTAAGACAAAGATTATGTTGGATCTGGGAACATGACATTCATAGCATTACACCACATTTAATATATCATATCCCGAAGACGAAAATCATCAACAAAAGAACAAACCAGCTTGATATTGTCTTTAACATTGGTTTTCTCTTCAACACACATTGTCCCCTTGTGGCATCAAAGAAAATCGTACAAAATCATTCACATTGCAGACAAAGCTACCAATACCCTGCGTTTTAAATCTCAATAGCGTATTTTCTTCGCATAATTATACATTTATGACATACAAAATATTTCTATTACACAACAATGAACGTTAAAGTTGCCTTTTCATTTAATATCTGTGCAGGCATGAACAATATAACCTGTTCTCTTATCAATTATCAATAAAAATCAAGCATCCCGAATACTTTGGCTTAAGGCTTGGTTTGCGGCGATTTTCGAAAACCACTTGGATTCTGTGACTGCCAACGCCAACAATCTTGACCTACGAAGTCAAAAATTCAGTATAAATCGGTGATTATTAGTTCAAAGCAAGTTACTTCTATTCTCCCTACTACCTCTTCTTCAACAGGGAGGTAAAGGTACAAATTATATTTTGTGTGGCTAATATATGACTTCTTTCATTAGTCATATAATAGCTAAACGGCACCACATATTTGCGAATTATCCACTTAATAAGCTGAGTTGTTTACAGCTTAAGTGCTAAGCTGTCGCGTCATATAGGTTTAAGTGGCTAGTCAAATGTATCTGAATTTGCGATTTTGCCACAGACAAGCTTTTTTTTGAATGTCAATACTTTAAACGACAGAATACAAGAAACTACCAATCTTAGATTTTTAGTGTTAATTTCTCCGTTTGCAAAAGTACGAAATAATAGGATAACTGACGATCACGGGCTGAATCGCATGAACGGACAATGGTCATTAATTATCATTAATTAGAAACACTCAGTGCGCGCAAAACGTAGCCAAGCCAATGGGGTTGGGGGGAATTTCCGGTTTTCTGAATTCTCAAATAAGATGTACAAACAGGCGTCATGGTAACTAGGTCTTCCCCACAAGGATTTTTTAACTAGTTCTGGTTTTGTGAATACATTATTACCAATCAAAATGATCGAGAATTTAGGATTTCATCTGGATCATTACCAAAAAAGAATCAACTGGAGCCAGTCAGAATACCCAAATCAAAATTTGAGCATCATACGCTTAAATAGATATTTTGATGACAGACAGACAGACAAAGATACAAACAAACTGATAAACTGTTGACATGTTGTCCCCTCTCGTTGTGTGGGAGACTTGATGTTGGCTCCAACAAAAGCCAAATCTAGAAATCAGCTGCTGTATGCAGTAATTGACACTGTTGTTATAGAGCTAAATGAACATTTTTAGACACAAGATGGCTGTTCACATTTGTAACAGCCATAAATA
This sequence comes from Chironex yamaguchii, assembly GCA_024741275.1. Taxonomy (NCBI): domain Eukaryota; kingdom Metazoa; phylum Cnidaria; class Cubozoa; order Chirodropida; family Chirodropidae; genus Chironex; species Chironex yamaguchii. The sequence continues at coordinate 2,724 of JANTCA010052306.1, forward strand.
GAAGATCACACAATCGTTTTGAATTCAGAACTCTTTTATCATTATCAAGGTTAGAAATTGTCATCGCATCTGATGCTGACTCTCATATATCCAAGGCATATCTATGCTGAATGACTGAATTGCTCCATGGAGGAAAATGATTCAACAAATTATGTCACCTGCTTTTCGATCCACGTGCTGCTTTTAGACACAATATGCCATGGCTGCTTCAGTCCCAATTGGAGTTGAGCAAGGCAGTGTGTGAGGCCAATTTTGCTACCACAAAGCAATTCAATAAACCACATTGCACATCTATTGCAGACATGTATCAGTTTAATTTGGTTTTTCTTACATTTGAACAAACAACAAACAAGACATTAAGATGTTTAACATCATCAAGGTATTGAGACCCAAGTACACACGACCCATCTGCTTTAAGAGGATTTCTTCGGCAAACATATAATGAAATAATCACATCTCAAGGTTTATGCAGTTCAGTCTACACTAAAACGCAGATGTATAGTCGATTTACGCCTAACAAAACCATACATTTCACACGGTGTTAACTAACACATTTTCAGCTTAGAACTACACAACTTTGTATTAAGAGTAAATTGTTATTGTACTTGGATGGATAGTGTTTTATTTAGTACTTTTCTTAACTAAAAGTTTCTACTTTTGCGTCACGTTATGTGGCAGTAAAAAAGTTGACCAATAATCGAGGCAAGGTCGACAATCAATCAAAGAGAAAACCTAATTACAACTCTAAGCAAAGAACAAGACTAAATGTTATACAAACACCGACTCCACAATCATAACAAGTGTTCAAGTATATCAACACTTACATATATCATCTAATGTGTGTTCTGTTTTCCAATTAAGTTCTTTCAGAGCTAAAGAAGGATCCCCATAGCACACAGCCACATCACCCGGTCTTCGTGGTGCTACCTTATAAGGTATCTATGCAATGAAAATCAAGAGGGAATTTTTAGCAATTCCTCACAATGGCACAAAGTACAACAAAAGAAAGAAGAAAAGAGAAAGAGGAAACGACGGAGAAAGGAAAAAGAAAGAAATGATTACGGCGCACCTTATTCCACCTACTAAATTTTATTTTACCCTCATCTATTAATTTATCATAGACTATACTATAGTATACCAAGATCCTTTCCGCAACTAGTGATCGAATCAGTGCGTCTGAACCTGGACTCATGATTAAACCGACCAGAACAACAGCGACATACTTCCATCTGCAGTCCCTTCCAAACCTATAAGTGTACGATGAGATAATAGAGATCGTATTCTCCTTCACATATCAGTGGTGCAGCAATCAGCAGTGAACGAATAAAACGTGCCAAACGTGCTTTGATACTTTCGATACTTTTGGAATCATCAGCCTACTATTGAGCAGATCATCCCAACTCGCCAAACGCGTTGGGCAGGCCACATAGCCAGGATGCCCCCTCCCCCGATTTACATCGATCTGTAGGACCTTAGAGCTTCTGGATTGGCGTTGCTGCCGTGGTGTCGGGAGGGCCTCTGAGACAGTGTGCTGGAGAAAGAACTTTCACACCTGAAGGCTGTTTATGGTGCCGCCAACTGGAGGCGCAACTACACCATAATTGTCACAGACCTGACGTGCGATAGAAAACAGTGAAGACATATGACTCGGGGGCCGGCATAGCTTTCGTTGGACGCCGTTAAGTGCAAGTAAGCGCAATACCAAGATCCAGATTATAATGTACTAGGAAGAAATTTAACTAACATTTTATGTATTATTTCAGAAATAGAATAAATCTATAACAGGCATTAACAGCTGTCTACATTGTCTACATCGACAGCAGTCAGCCGTTTGATGGTCGATTTGATGACCATTCTATGATGAAGTATTGGCTTCGTTCCTTATTTCCAGCAAGTCTTTTACAGATGATTTCAAGAAATAAGTAACTACATTCTCTCATAAATTTGGTTCGGAGTTTCACCTCTTTTTTCATTGAACAGTTCTAGGAAAATGGGCAGGAAAAAGAAAAGTACTAAGACGAAAAGATAATAACAGGAAAGAAAGGAACATGAAGAAAAAGGAAGGAATTAAAAGGGACGAGAAGTAAGAAAAAGAGCATACAAAGGAAAAAAGAGGTAGAGAAATTAAAGAAGAATGGTTTAGGAAAACGACGTAAGGACAAGAAAAAAAAGACCAGCAAGCAAAAAATAAAAAATGGTATTAGTAGCAGTAGACTACATTTTATCTAGGGTACGTAGTCTGCACTACCTCTTTTGCACATGCTTTCTCCATTCCTTTCACCATTTCAAGCACAGAGTATCCTCTGCCCGAACCAAGATTATAGATCTGAAACAAAAAAACAAGTAGCTTATTAGTTAAAAACTCACAAGATTGTAACAGTATTTACCTAGAAACAAACAGAAGATGTGTTGATGGTATTTGTGCTCTAGAGTACCGAATAACCGACCCCTCCCGATTATTAATTTTTGGATTTTTTTAAACCCCTCCCCATTGTTATTCCGACCCTTTATTATCGAATTTTGAGAATTTGAAATTCAAGAAATGAAAGTTTTTCAAATAGTGAACTTTTGATTTCGCAAAAGACCCATGCTTATAAAAGAGTGCATTTACTTCATTACCTATTTTGGGAAAAGGAGCCCCTATGATAGAAACCAGGTGAAGCCCAAGGAAAAGTGTAAAAAAGTGAATTTCAAATCAATAGATGTATTCGTTTTAAAAATTTACTTCACCAATCTGTGTTTTATATTTTCAATCCCGCCCATTTCCTCCACACCCACTTTTATCCCATCCCCCCAATTATTCGGTGCCCTAGAGCAGTCGGAAAGTAGGATGGAGATTCCATCCAAGGACATGCAATAATACAACATATATTTTTTGTTTCTCTTTAAGTAACTTTGATTACCATATTACAAGTGTGGACAAAAACAACAATACACCACGTCACAGCTTTGGATTGAGATTACTGGATAATTTACTATAAAGATAAAAATGTTACAAATTGCAATTATATGTACAATATTACAATTAAAAGAAAATGCGACATAAAACTGTTGGCGTAGCTACAATTTGAGTAGATTGAGTAAAATACCATGACAATTTCGCTATAGTGTTAGGGGGCAGGCCTCCTGATGAGACTCGCAAGCATGTGGGTTGAGTAGACAAAACAGTTCCCTGACAACAGCATGGACTACGCTACGTCAACAATTTCACGTAAAAAAATTAAGTTTTATGCAACTGTGTACATATTAATTATACGATTTTTATCCTTAGTATGTTAAAGTAACAACGATTACACTAATAGATTGCAAAGCTTTTAAGTATGATTTTAGCGCAATGTCGCAAATTTTCAAGGCAACTTACTTTCAACCCGCATTTTTCATCGATCTTCTTCAAAGCAGCGACATGTCCACATGCAAGATCTGTGACATGAATGTAGTCCCGAACACCTAACAAATGATAAAAAGATAGATGTAAATATTAGCAGAGAGGCGATATAACAAATGCCAAGTAATTTTCGCCAGTAGTTGCCACCTTGATTTTAAAACATCCAAGTTTAAAATGAATCTTACTCCCAAAGGTAAGTGATCAAGAAAACAATTGGTATTTTATACAAATTTCCAGACAGCAAAAATAAAACAATATGAACAATTCTTCTTGGTAGACACCAAAGATTCTATAGGGAAGGATGTAAACTGTAGAGATCATTGAATGTTTAAAGAAAAAAACCAACTATACTATTCGCTAACAAATAAGCAAAAATGTATGTACAAGCCTACGTCTGTTAGACAGTAGAAAAGCATGGCAGAAATCATTGCATGTGTTTACATGGTTTCATAATCAGGTACGGTGTGAACAAACCTTGTAAGTTGTGGACACCACCTTTAAGTAGTGAAATAGTAGTATGCTGGAAAGTGCAATAGACGTGCTCACCTGTGCCATCAAACGTGTCATAGTCACTGCCAAAGACATTTAGATGAGGTCTCCTCCCTGCTGCCACTTGTGTAATGTATGGCATCAAATTGTTTGGTATACCCTTCGCAAGGAAAAAAAACCTTCACAATTTCATTGATGTTTAATTACAGTTTACAAGTTTTTATCAAAGCGTTCAGCCGTGCACATGAGTTCAACAATTTATTTTCATAGAAACAATGAAGGGAACTATCAGTAGATTTTACTGTACCATTGAAAAAAAGCAGAGCAATCTAATTATTTAATCATGATAACAAGACCTACCAGTGGATCTTCACCAATCATTCCAGATTTGTCTGCACCAACAGGATTAAAGTACCTTAGAAGTATGATATTCCATTCCTGTCAGAGTAATAAAATACTACCTAAATTAAAGTGGTACACAAAAGAGCACAGATCTCTGTCAAACCATTGGGTGAGGTGAGATCTGAAACTGGGTATAATTACAAGTCATGGTAATTACCCCAATGAAATAGATTCTTCCCATGGATTTCTATCCTTATGGTGGCACTTCCAGTCGGCTGAATATTGAAATGAGCTGTACTAATAAGCATCATGGCAACTGGGTTTTCCTCGCCAGGATTTCCTAAGTAGTTTTGCTGTTATGAAGATATCATTACGAAAAATGATCCAGATATATGATTTAATGCAGATGATCACCGAAAAGGAATGAGCCCAACCCAGTCAGAATACCAACATCGTGAAAAAAGGTTAGTACGATGCCCGTACAACTTATAGATTTAACAGACAGACAGAAAAGCAGGTAGACAGTCACTTATACAACAATGACAATTACAGTACATGCAACTGAGTCATCCATGGAACACCTGCCATTATTGAAAGGTGTAGGAGAAGACATAACATAAAAAGAGCTAGCAGATTTCACTTACTCCATGTTAAGCAATTAAAATGATTCCCTTGACAAAGACAAATTTCCAAGACCATGCCAATTGACTAAGAAAACTAGAAAATTTCTGTTTTTACTGTCTGGAACTTTAAGTTCAACCAAAATTGATTTGGATCAATTCAGTTCTAATAAAATTCTAGTCTGGATACAAATAGCAGGTTCTGTCTCAAAATACCCCGGCTTCAAATCCAAATAATCTATCAATAACATCAAAGGCATTCAAATTGAGGCATTTACCCATGATTACCCAAAACCTGAAAGTCTTTATATAACACTTCCAAACAAGTCAGCGATTTCAGCAATCCTCTTCTTGTCAATAGCTGCATCTCCGGCTATATTTTGGTTATGTTGACACACACTGATACTAGAATATGTATTTTACAAAAGCAGGTTTCTTGAGTTTTAAAGTATGAAAGTCACAAAAATATGAAACGCAGTATTTTATACAAATAAAGGTCCAACCCAGCCTACGGTTGTCACAACTGACATGGTATAACAAATAAAGTAAAGTACTCATAACAGACAAAGTATGTATAACAAATAAAGTATATATAACAAATAAAGTATACATACAAAAGAAAGTAATTATAACAAATAAAGTATATATAACAAATAAAGTATATATAACAAATAAAGTATACATACAAAAGAAAGTATGCATAACAAATAAAGTAAGTATAACAAATAAAGTATACATAACAAATAAAGTATATATAACGAATAAAGTACATATAACAAATAAAGTATATATAACAAATAAAGTATGTACAACTAACACACCTCAGACGTTACAGCAAGGTCTTTTAAAATTTCTTCAATGAAATATTTACTCTTGCCATAGGGATTGGTGCATGTTCCAACTGGATGCTTTTCATCAAGAGGTAGGTAATTAGGTGTACCATAAACTGTTGCCGATGACGAGAAGATTAGATTATACACTTTGTGCTCTTTCATGCACTAAAAAGATCATAATAAAATATTTTCATGATTCAAAATGTATTGGTATTGTTTAAAAAGTAATAATCACAGGCAAAAATGTGCTAATTCGAGGTAGATGTGATGTTTTCTGGTGTCTCTGGATCAAGGAGTTGCGAAATGGAAGAGTTTCTTTACTCAGGCTAAATAGCTCAACAAGCATAGCATATGTATAACAAAAAAAGGATTCTGGTTCCAGGTTTGTCAAAGAAATTTTAACTTCTGCACTTTCCTTTCGCAGGTTACCTCTAAAGAATAACAACAATATTTACCCATTCCCTTTATAATTCAATTTATGATTAAAATATGATGTTGATATTTAATGGTACTGATATTACATTCCTCAGTGGCGACAGGGAGAAAAAACTAGTTGCTAATACCAGGAAAAATTTCAGGACAATACTCTCAATGTGTTGTTTATCTCTATTTTGACAAAATAGATGAACTTTCTATCACCTGCCATTTTATCACTGTTCCATGTACAACCAGTAAACAATTACACAGAGTATTCACTCTATTAAGGCTCTGACTGGTCAACATTCTGGAGGAAGTAAATTTAAAATGTCAATTTTTCTGCTGCATGGAACAATTTTTGAAAAGTGTTTTTCAGACAAAATCATAATATGCATAGTTTGGGGGTAAAGTTTCATTTTAAGTAAATACTGAATCAAGGGTGATACCACGAAATTTAAGGGGGGCATAAGTTGACATTAATATTTGACTAAAAAACAAAATGCACTAAAAAGTATAGGGACTAAGCCATAATGACCACTGTTTCAAGTACGAGTATGATTCATTGCTGGCACTGAGACTTGGAAATCAAATAATGATATAAACATTCAAAATTATGCTTATGACAATTCCTAAATAAACAAAAACCTTTTTCTTTGCAAAAAAAATGTGCAGCTAAATCCCCACAGCTTTACCCTTTGGTGCTGCTCATGCACATCACTAAAATTTTATCCAATTTCATTCCCAATAAACAAGAAGGCTCAAATTGATAGCACAATTGGTTTGATTACTTCAACTATATTTTAAATGACAAAGTACCAACAGCCATGTAACTTTTATGAGTTATTAGCACAACCTTGTCATTAGAATATTTTACAACATGCATTGGATCACAAACAAAAGCATACATATGATGCAACTTTTAACTGTTCATAATGAACACTAGCTGAGTAATAGTATATATCTCAATGGCAAAGATATTTGAATAGTTCCTGTTACAGGATTAGGTTAAAGTAGTAGTACTGAGATGACAATGACTTTTACGATATCACAGGAAACAGAGACTGAAAAGGTCTCTTTAAAGGGAGGATGATCAGTCTGATTCAAAATCCCCAAAGTTCTATCCTGTGATTAGCTTGATACATCAAACTGGCAGTTTCAAGCTGCTTAACTCCACACAGACACTTTTGAAAAAAAAATCACTTGTGCAGCTGCCACATTCCTCAGTATGGCTTGATACAATTACTTTAAGGAAAAATGCTAATAATATATTAGCATTATTAGCATTAACCCTTGCCACTGATATTTCTCTTGGAGCAAGACTGCCTTCAAAGTCTTGACAATGGAATATTTTTCATGATGCACAGAAATATAAAGAAACAATTGAATAACTTGAAAAATGGCTTTTGGTTAGAAAATGTCTTCATACATGCTTGAAGATTCACTTTAATGAAAAAGTACCCATTAACTGCTACTAAATGTGATGTCACAAAACATTTCACTAGGATTAAAACATGGAAATTAAATTCACAAGAAATACAATGAAGCAAAGTTAACATATCTCAATACCTGAAGAAGATGTAAAGTCCCAGTGATGTTATTATGATAATAATGCAAAGGAATTTCTATTGACTCTCCTACTGCTTTCAAACCAGCAAAATGCATAACTGCGTAAATTTCATGCTAAATGCAGGAGATAAGTCACTTAATTTGTTTTATTGCCAAGAAAATGAGACAGAATTCAACAGAAATGTTTTGACCAAAACAGAAACTATAAAACCATATTTCAATTTTTGGTACACTAGACATGACAGGACTAGAATGAGATGCAAGTAATCCTACAGGTTGGCTCTAAAAATATTTATGTTATAAGCAGCAAAATGATAACTTGTAAAACCAGGTCTTTGATAGACGAGAAAATAAATATTATGGATAGTAAAATGAGGGGATTGAGCATTTGTTTCTTTATATTTAACACAAAATGGTAGCCTTAAGGACAACTCTGAAAGAAGGAACTATTACACAAACTTAGTTCAAAATCTTTGAGCAAAACTAGCAGTCTTACCTAGTTGAGGAAAAGACAATTTGCTTGCAGATAACAAGCCCTACAGGAGTCAAGAGCCATGTTATGTAAAATGAAAGAGAGAAGAATTACAAAACTGAAGGCAGACTGGGTTATGCAATGTTATGATCAATAATTAACTTTAGACTAAGATAGAAAAAATCCCGATAAAGGAAAGCAAGACATAACAAATATACATTGATGTTACAACATGACACTGATTTCCGAATAAGTGTCATGCCACATTTACAATGAAGCAGTACAGAATATACTTTAACATGATAAGGAACTCTGTTCGATGTTAGTAAAATTTAGTAAATTTTTTCTCAAATGCAACCAGCCCATGCCAATTTAATGTTTAACAGCATTCAGACCATCATTTCTCATGGAAAGCTTGTGCCCAAGATATACAAAACTGTCTATTTATTTGATCAGTGTATTGTCAATAGTTAATGTGAGCTTAGAGTGTGGTCATGCACTTTATTGCTGATACACTGGTTTACAGTCCTAGTTCCGCTTCATATTTTACCAAGCAATCAATGAATTTTTGGAGCTTCTCTTCATTCTCATTTGTGAATGTGATATAAAAAGCACAGGCTTTTTTCTTGTCTAACATCAGTTTTCCACTAATTGTGAAGTCTGGGTCACAATCTTTCCACATTACTGCAGCTATTATCACACAGGACAACAATGCTGACAGGACATCACCTTGTTTGACTCCTTTTTCTATATTTATTAATCTTGTTGTGCATCAGTTTTGATGTGAATAATGGAATTTTCATATGCGAGTTTGAGGAGATTGATATATCTCTAGTTATGATCAGTTATTTTAAGGGTACTCCAAAGTCTGTTTCATTTGATACTATCAAAGGCTTTGGTAAAGTTGATAAATGCAATGTTGACTTGGCTATTGAATTCTACTGACTCTCTATGATTTACTTCTATGAAGTAACCTGTTCAGTACTTCCTTTGTCAGGATGATATGCTGCTTGTGATCTGGGGAAAGAATCATATAGATCTTTCATAATTCATGAAGCATGGTGGTGATGAATACTTTGTAAATATGACTAAGAGCCTGATTGGACAATAGTTTTCACAGTCTAGCCTGCTTTTCTTTTTGTATATAACCACAATCAGGGCTTTCTTAAACTGTTCTGGTATTGTTCCTGTCGTGAGCATCTGGGTAAATAGGTAAAGTATAGCATTAACCAGAGGTTCTCTGCCTGCTTTAATATATTCAGAGTAAATTCCATCTAGTCTTCCAATCTCTACTCACATTTGAGGAATGAAAGTATCAGATCTCCATGTCTGTCATCGATGTTTGTGCCTGAAGAGTTATCATGAGACAGATTCTCATAGAACTCGGTCCAACATACTAAAACTCTCATTTTCTGTTATAACATCACCATTCTTATCCCTAAGTTTCCAACGGATTGTCTTTGTCTCTGAGTCATTTTAGAGCAGTGTAATATTGCTTATGAGGTCGAAGTGAGCTGATACTATCAATCTGACACTCTAATTGCTTTATCTTGTCCTTCTGGACAAGCTTCTGTGACTCTGCTTTTGCAGTTCAATATTCTGCTGATGTATGTCTCTTTTGTTTTCTCATGTAATGCCTTATCACTTGTTTTGTTTCATGGGACAGCCATGCATCTTGATTGCATTCTTGTACTAGGTAAAATTTCCTTTGCTGTTTGTAATATTCCACTTGAAATTTCCTCGCAGCTTCTGGTATTTCAATGAGAGCTTCAAACTGGTTACAAAGTTAAAGTTGGAGAGGTTTCTTGGGACTGTTTGAGAATAATTCCAAATTATATTTTGGTCGAGTTGGTTTTAATTTTGGCCATGAGAAGCTTATTTTCACTTTGGTTTTTATCATTTTATGATCTGATATAGATTTAATGAATTTCATTTTAATTTGATTAAAGTCATCAGCACCATAAAGAAAACTGTAAACAAAGGCAGAGAAAAAAATACAATACTAATTTTTAGTTGTTTACAACATTTATAACATTACTCTGAGCAACTCCCTCATACATAATGACATCAAACTGACAGTTCTCATTCACTATTTCCTATTTTGCAAAACTAAAATATCTGCACACCAAAGTTCACCTGAATGTTATTTGTCATGGTGGTTCGTGTGACTAATTTAAAAGGAATGTTAAATCAAATGTACGGATACGATTTAGTTTTAAAGGTTGGTTGCCTGGTTTGATGTGCTTGAGTACTTTTGTGGCCATCAACATGCATTTCCAGAATATTCCATGATGAGACATTTTGGAATATCTGTGTAGTGTAATATAATGTTCATTACATAACACAGTCAGTGATATCAAAGTTCTGTTAATATTCTAGTATTATGTCTTTATGTATATAAGTGCATGTTAGACTTAGGCATCTTACTAACTGGCATTGTTTACCAACATAGTTTAGATTATAATATTTTCTGCTGTAGGTTCTACCTCATAAAGGGACTTTCTCAGTAAGTGTTACTTTAAAATCCTTTTTCTATAAGCGCTCAATGTCAAATATACGACAAATATCATGTATACGAAAACACAAATTTTGCTATAAGCGTGATACTGCTAGATGCAGATAACTGCACGAGTCCGCATAGAAATATTATATATTGAAGCAAATACCTTTGAAAAAACCTCATTTAAGGTATTCTTGTCAAGCAGATCTAATTCATAGAAGGTAACTTTTTGTTCAGTAATTTTCTCCACCCGCCTTAAACTTTCTAAAATTAAAGTGATAAAAACAATACAAAAGAAACTGAAAATTACAAAACATAATTTAAGGACAAATTAAACAACATATAACCTGAATACAAGATGTCCATAAGTAAAAATAAAACATCATTTTCAAATTAGTTCAATGTTCACTTTTTTAAATCTTACAAATTGCAAAAAAATTTTGATGGCTTAAACAATGCAAATGCCTAAATTGCAATTGGCATCAATTTGCTAAAACTACAATTATAGGGACAAAAAGCAAAGGCCTAGACACCAATTGAGTATAAACATTTTCAACTACATTACTGAAAACAGAAACATACTTAAGTCTAAAATGGTATAGAATTAATGCGGCAAGTAAAGGCTGTTGGCTAAATGGCAAACGGCGTAATTATGCAAGTAAATCTGTTTCTTGTAACTCAAAGTTCTAAGGATGTTGTTTACAATCCAAAAGTCTACAAGTGAAAGATCTATTGAAAATATAAGGAGCTATGGACATGCTGGAGGTTCTATGTGAGAAACATGTCCATGTCACCTTCATCAATTGCAGAGCAGGATTTTCATATTTACAGAGGTTAGTGCAGAGGGTTATGTACTACCTTTTTGTAAAATACATTACTCTAAAGGCTTTTAACATCATACCCCTTGTTTCAATAATATACAGCATATGCCTTATGGCAGAAAAAAACATTTCAAAAACTTTAATACAAGGAAAATGATGTGTTTCCAAAACAAAAATATGCACACCAATCTCCTGTTGCCACTTCAATGTCACTGCTTCCGAAAACCTCTTGTAGCTGAAACCCATTCTTTGCATTATGTCTGGACAACAAAAAATGCTGAGTGTTTTTTGATGAAACAATACATAGAGTCAAATAAAAAATCTTGAATAAAATGTTGTAAACATTAACTGGAGCTTAAAAGAACTAGCTAGTTATGTAGTAGATAACCAAGGACCAGTGGCCTAAAATCCTTGCAACAAAAAAGTAGTTATGTGTAGATATTTACAATATTTTGTAATTGTATTATACAGCAAGTGGATTAACATACCAGGGTATGAGTTGTGAAGATTGTCAACAACAATGCATTCATATCCAGCTTTAAGGAGCTCCACAGTTGCATGGCTTCCGACATACCCTGAACCACCAGTAATTAAAATTTGTTTCCCCATCTTCTACAGTCACCTGTCCATTGTAAGTAAGACACAAAAAACAATTGAGCAAATAAATCATTCCACAAATTGATCTATGAAGTATAACCCAGGGAATGCTTGGATGATCACTTCAAGATAATCAATAAAAGAGTATGAAAATCAATCTGACAATAACTTTAAAATCTGAAAGCTAACCAGGCATACCAAGCTATGTCATGGGAAAAGGAATTCTGATGCTTGAAAAAATAATGATTGATCATTGTTTAGGAAATGAGTCAGGAGACATGAAAATTTGTTGAGTGAAATTTATAGCTTGGCATTGAAGTACAAAAAGGAAAATATTGTATCTTAATTCAAAAGCAATAGCTGCATGGCCGCTCGTACTTTTATGTTATTTATCTTTTGTTCATCGTGTCTTTGCAAGTCATACTTATAACTTTCCTATACCATCACACTTTAAAAGCATTTACTACTTACATATATTTGCATAATAGCACAAAGGCAGTTAAAATCAATATTTGAACAATCTTTTTGTGGTACAAAACTTGAAAATCGCCGTGAAAATTAGCGACATTGCGCTAAAATTATACTTAAAAGCTTTTTTTCGTCTGACACTTTTTAGAGTATGAAACGTCAGAAAGGAAAGTATATGTATATGGCAACCTATTTGTATGAAACATGTAGCAAGACTAGCCAATCATACACAAGAAAGGAAACAAAGAAAGGGAAAATGAAGAAACAAAACATTATTGGAAGAGTCCAAGTGAAAAAACGAACTCTTTCTGCCTACAGAGTACTGGTTTTGTTGTTTTAATGTAGACACACTCCAATACACTTAGATGAAAGGACAATCTAGCTGTGCCAATTATCTGAAAATTCTCATCCATATATATTTTGGCACATTCAGAATTTTCTAGTAAATGTTGGCCTATGTCAGAATCGCAAGTTTTGGCAGTCATTTTCGCTTTGCAAGTGTGAAATGGCTGTTCTCTAGAAGGAATTGATGCTTGGCATAGAGTGGCTGGAACATGTTGGTTTGATCCTGTTGCCCAATCTTTGAGAAGTGTGACCTACATACCGAGTTCAACATTGGCACAAAAATTCAAATACTACTAAGTCTTTTTGTGTGGTAGGTACACAATCCTTGTGAATGGATGGCAAGATCTTTCTCATTAACGTTACATACTCTGAAGAGTGTCAGAAGAAAAAAGCTTTTAAGTATGATTTTAGCGCAATGTCGCAAATTTTCAAGGTGATTTTTAAAATCAATATCTTATCTATTTGATAAATTCATACAAGTATTCAACTTTTGAGGTCCTGTTTCTATGGATTTCCTGGTCCAATCTCCTCTGAAATTTACATGTGCACATTTGATTTTGCTCCAATATGCATCACCTCAGACAAACACAGTTTTGTGCATGCACTATAAGCCTCCTGAATCAGTTCTTTTACAGCAATGGGCAAGTGTGCAAATTTTGACTACGTTTTGAGACCTCTAAAAGAATGGTGAGGATTAGGTTGAAATACAAATTATCAGCTGCACAAGTGACAACTGACCTGGTCTGATGGCTTTGTTATTTAATTGACCTAGTCAGAGGTATACATGTAGCAATCTACAAAGTCCAAGAGGCTCTGACCTTATGGGTCGGGTAGGAAATTTGGATTGAAAAAGGCTGTCAAGCGACGCATTATACATTTTATTGGCAAAAATCACAAAAATCTAGTGCCGTAAGGCTAATATATTTTAGCCCTACGGCACTAGATTTTTGTGAATTAACTCCTCCAAAAGTCTAGGCATCATAGGTACACCCCTGCCGACAACTGTGCGAGACCCATACTGAGAAGTCTGGCGGTTTTCGACGAGATCTCGCTCTTAAACAAAATATTATATCACGCGTGCAACTGCCACATTCCTCGGTATGGTGTGGGACGGGGCCTAGGCTAGGCGCGCCCCCTTTACAGTATCCCTTGCCATGCCCCCTTTCATTTACTCTGTCATTGGCTCCCAAGACTCTCCCTAGATGAACCGAATTTATCATAACTGTAACGATAATCCATGAAAACTATGTAATGAAATAACTGATATTCGATTTCCGCATTATACAACTTCAGTTTCCACACTTACGGAAAGAGCCGTTACCAAAGCTCTGATAAAAAATTGACGAACAATAACAATAAGCCAATTGAGTAGCTCTTAGCCGTAGAGCATACATTTCAAGCAATCTTTCGATCTTTAAATACTTACCAGGTAAGTTTTATGTTCCTTCGTCAGTTACTGTCCCAATAGCTGATGCAAATATACCTACAATACTGTCGATGAATGTTGCAAATCATAATTTTTCCTACGTGGCCATGTTTTGCAGCCTCGATCGCAAGGATACATCGCCTCTTATTGCATGAAGGGGAAGCCTGGTTCATAAGATGGGGACGACCTTATCATAATTAACTTTTGGATTTTAGTAACTTTCCACTGCATATTCTTGATAAGCTTGTCAAAGCTTGTGGTGGATTTCATTTATGCATTGTCACACTTCGTGCTGCATGCTGCTTAAGTGTTATGACTCCTTGTAACAGGTCTTGTATAAGTACCCGCCTTTCAGCACATGTTGTTTAAGCGTTCGCCTTGCAGCACATGCTGTTTAAGTGTTTGCCTTGCAGTGCATGTGATTTAAGTGTTCTTTTTGCAGTGCATATTATTTAAATGCTCGTTTTCCAATGCATGTTATTTAAATGTTATTTTTGTAGTACATGCTATTTAAGTGTAAGTTTTGCAGTGGATGTTGTTTAAGTGTAAGTTTTGCAGTGGATGTTATTTAAGTGTAAGTTTTGCAGTTGATGTTGTTTAAGTGTAAGTTTTGCAGTGGATGTTATTTAAGTGTAAGTTTTGCAGTGGATGTTATTTAAGTGTAAGTTTTGCAGTGGATGTTGCTTAAGTGTAAGTTTTGCAGTGGATGTTGCTTAAGTGTAAGTTTTGCAGTGGATGTTATTTAAGTGTAAGTTTTGCAGTGGATGTTGTTTAAGTGTAAGTTTTGCAGTGGATGTTATTTAAGTGTAAGTTTTG
>JANTCA010052317.1:0-17819 GCA_024741275.1 Chironex yamaguchii
TCTGTCTGTCTGTCTGTCTGTCTGTCTGTCTATCTATCTATCTATCTATCTATCTATCTATCTATCTATCTATCTATTGTATATATATATTTGTGGATGGATGCTTTGTTTTGTGCAGCTATATCCAGGCAAATATATATTTTTAATGGAGATTCATTACTCATGATTAATACGCAGGTTTTGGTGTAAAGGTTCAATCTTGTAATGGAAACCTTGTATTGATTTTTCGGTGCAGGTGACGGCAAGTGGAAACTTTTTGACACCTGAGGTGAAGGGAGCTACGTCTTATGGTAAGTGGCTTTTTGCCTGGATCTTGTAGTTTTGTGTCAACTTTGATCTAGTCGCAACACCTGACTAAAGCAATCGAAAATTTAGAGGTAGAGCGTTTTATTTTAACACAAGCAACAACCTTCAATTGTCTGCATAACTGTGCTAACATTAGAGTCGTATAAATAATTTTGATGGTTAATCCTTGATACGTAGGCTCACATAAACTCGCTCGAGTGGGTGATATATGCAGTGAATTTTGCTTTCTAAACCCATTTACTCAAGGACTTCGCTCTCTTTGAAATCATTTAAACCAACGTACGAGTAACATTGTTACACTGCAACTTTATGATAGTTATGTATTTCAGCAAGTTTTTGTTTGATTGTGTCTTGGATAGCAGGAGAGATATGAATAGAAAGGCTTGTCGTGTATTGATGAAGACAATTATCTTACCTTTAACCAAAGCTGACAAATACGACATGTAATAAATTTTGTGCACTTGTACTCATATTTGATCATAGCAAGCCTGAATTCAACAGTCTGGCACAATAACTGACAGAAATCGACGCAAAAGATACTTATTGTCCAACTCCACTATAACTGCCCCGGCTATTACCTATTTGTCACTAATGTTTTATGAAAAAGAGAAAAGTGTGCATAAGGCAATTGCAAGTAACAATTTCTTGTCGATTTTATTCATGGGAAAGTAAAGAATTTACATGTTTTTTTTACTTGTGTCAAAACATTATTTTTTTGAAACGTTTGTCAAATAATCACATCAAAACACCATTTTTCGAGTTAAAACAATGATGACTTGTTTTCCCAGACACAAAATCGGAAATGACAGACAAAAGAATGGCATCTGTCATTCTGACAAAAACTCTTTAAAGATTACGTTCGCGCTTGTCATGATGAAACAAGCATCGATCTGCTTCTTTATTCCAGTGCATAGATCAATGCCGGCGCTTTCAACAGTAGCTGAAGATGGCTCGCATACCTCTAGGCGGTCTAGGAAAAGGTGGACAGATGGCTTTTCGGACATGGAATTTGAGGACAGGTAAATTGAACCCTTTTAGATGTAATTTAAAAATTAATTTGGATCAGGTGGTTGAGTAACATTTGTATGGCAGCCGTATCATAAATTTGAATCCTGAATTTGTATTGTACTGTTGTCAACTGTGACTGTTTCAGGGTAATTTGCTCCAGAATAACGTGCAGAATATCTTCTGTTTCAGATATTATTTTGTGTAATTATGGTCGCTTTTATTTCACTGAAAAAAATCTCGACTGTCATCTATTAAGCATGCCCTTGAATATCAATTCTCTTACTAATAAAGCTTTTATCACAGTATTTGATAGATAATTTCATTTATAAAAGTGACTTGAGAATAACAAATAAGTTATTGTGTTGATCCGCAAGAAAACTCGCTTTTTGAGGTTTCAATGTATCATAAGGTGTTATTAAAATGGCATCGTTCACTTAAGCCGTCCCGATTAAGCCGTTCGGCATAAATTAAACAATTTTACGACTATCACAACACACAAAATCGCGCAGTACTATTTGTTAAATTGAAAGTAAATATGACTGAATCACCAAACAGTCATTATCGTTTCCGCGGTAAAGAAATGGATGGGTGCCATAGTGACTCGAACATCGATCGATATCTGTGCGGTGAGTTCAAATCCCATTGCTGAGTATTTCAACAATTAAACTACGGTTTCGGTAGTTGCTTGGCAAGGCCATCGCGTTCTCCTTCACGGATTATTCTCCTCCAAGGGAAATAAAACAATTCTCGCCCATGGACTACTTTTACCCATGGATGATGCTCATTTGGGAAACGATATGGAGAGAATAGGGCACATAACAGAACCTAGAAGCACTCAGAGAGCGGAAACCTCGGCCAAGCTAATGATTATTCAAACAACAGGGATATACCCCATGACGATGCCTTTGTTTGTTACTTTTATGAAAGTATCATTACCAAATATTGTAACTGGGTTGTCCCCATGAAGACTTGATCACTTGTACTACGAAGATTTCATTATCGAAAAAGTGATCCAGAATCCAGGGTTTGATCTGATTCTGATCATCCCCCAAAACTAATCAGCTGGAGCAAGTCAAACTACCAACATACTCAGAAAATTTCGTCAAAATTTCGTCAAAATTTCGTCAGACAGACATATAAACAGACAAACAAACCCTGGCAAAAGGGAACCTCCTGGTGGAGGTGAATATCCACCTAAAAAAATAGGATGCTAAAATCTCTCTTACATGGAACTTTGTCGACTTCAGTTGATGAATGGCCCCATGCAGAATTCGACTTTGTAAAAGTCGAACGTGTTCTAGCCTATTCAAGTTGTTTGGCATTTGAACTAAACTTTCTTCTCGCCTACACCTTGCGTCCTGCAAAATTCAATTATGCAGGTTCATTATTATCCAAAAGGAACTCAGTTTGATTGTTATCAAGTTCCATAAAATTTGACCGTGTCAAAAGGCTTTCGATTTGACCATGAAACCGTGTAAGAGCGGCTTAAGTTGGACAGAAACTGTATTGCCGTATCATTTTCTGTACAAATTGCCTGACCTTTCCGCCACATGTTTTTGAGTCGTGTATATATTTGAAGGTCCTTGTACACAACATTCCATTTTCTGCTTTAACATTTCCTCCTCTCTCTCGTCAATTTTCCAAAACAGGAAAGATTATAGAACCACTATGTCATATCGAGAGCCACTTCCTCCTCCAATTTTTCCTCGCAACGAATCGTCTGGTACTTTGGAGGATGATAGTTTAAGTGAACTTGTCACGCTTAGCGATGCTGCTCTTAGCCGTCCAAAGAAAGTCAAAGTAAAACGAAAAAGGGTAAAAAGGAAGACTAAACTTCAGAATGACACCGCAAGCGATTCAGCAATTCGTAGCATGCCCCAGCCAGTTAAGCAGACGAAGTCAGACTCTAAGTTATACAAGGAACTGTTGGCGACCAAACATGGAAGTCTCAGTGTTCGTGCGTCGCATAGCATGAATGATTTGTCGATGATTGACGATACGCGTAAGGTGCCAACAGATGGGTTCAAAGTACATGAGAACAGACCTCCACTGAGACAGAGATCAAGTTCTTTGGATGCAGGGAGAGGTGAGGATCTTTGACTTAAATGCCCCTCATATGGTATCTTAAGACTATAAAGATTTGTAAAAATATGATAATGCATGTTCTTTTTTTCCTCTTGTATATTGTTCTAGTATAACTGAGTTAAACCTTCTTTCAACAAACATATATTACAAGAATTTGTATGATTGGATTTTTTCCATACGGATGGCATATCTCATTTACTTTCCTTTCCTGTTACTTTACTTTACTTTCAAATTGCTGCATCAATTGTGACCATTTTTTAATGTTTGACCCCCTCCTTCGTCATAATATTATTTATTCTTAATTGCAATCTTGATTGGTCCAATATAGGACCGGTGTGTAAATCGTAAACAGTTTACAGGTTTTAATGACCAATCAGTTGACCAATTTTATTTCTTCGATGGAACTTCAATAGAACTTTTCAAACGTTAATAAAAGGGAACTATCGCGCTGTCAGTTGGCGCTAAGAACAATGTTGATAAGAAGATTTGGTAATCACGTGAATTTTATTTCCATAGAAAAACTTCGACTAAAGCAGCAATTTCGTGATGGAAAGCAAAAAACAAGTCGACCAAAACCGTTAGTAAAAAATTCAAGTGATTCCAAAATTCCTGTTGGTAAACATACAAAGAAGAGTCACCAGGAAATGAAGACGAAGTTCAATATTCCATACTCTTACAGAGATGGTATGTTATACATGTGTCGTTAACTTTGCCATTTGCTTGCATCATATTCATGCTAAGATTGACTTTTTTAGAACTAATTAACTCACCCGATTGTAACAAATGTAAAGTTTCCCACGTTAATTTACAAGGAGATGGTGGTAGAAGAAAGTAGAGTATATTTGGTGCAATTGCCTATCTTAAATGAAATTTAGTGTGACGCAAGTAGCAAATACCTATTGTTTTTTCCTGGCGATGTCTTGGCAAATTCGAGGATCATTTGCACAGCGGATAAAAGGTATTAGGATCGATCCTTCTTGAGTCATTGAATTTGTTAACTTCCCTAACGAATGAGCAAAGTTCGCTGAACAAGGCATTTGTTTTTATTTTTATTTTGACCCTTACTGGAACAAAAGTAAAATTTATTACAATATTTATTTTAGTACCAAGTTCGAGCCCCATGCGAGCCCCAGTGTTCTCCATTATTTTCCTTGTCCTCCTTGGGCACTTGAACTTGCACGTTTGTTGTCCGCTAGACAACTTCAGTTACTTGATTATGGCGAATATTGCAGTGTCACATAGTAATTCTCAAGAAACCATAAACGCCAAAGTTCTTTAGTACCCACTGTTCGACGTGGTTTTGTTCTTTCTTTATATAGGTGATATTAAAGTAATGTCTACAGTAGAAAGCTCTCCCATGGTAATTCATCAGGCAGGGACTCCACAAGGACGAGGCCAGAAGATACAGAAATCATATCGATTTCCATCGAATGATAAAGTTTCCGTAAGCCAGAGTAGCATCAAGAAACATCGAACACAGCGAGGAAACAGAGGTGGTCTTGGTGACTCATTATCTGTTAGTGGAACATCGGTGATTCCTAAACAACCCAGACCTGGAATTAAAAGGTATTGAAAAAGTGTTCAGGACATTCGACAAGCATTTTTGTCTCTCTTGTAAATACGTCTTGTAACATACCGGATTTTCGCTCAGAAACCAAGGAAACATCACATTATTTGCATGCAGTCTCGTATTTGTTTCACAAAGATTATAACACGTATTGGGTTTTTATTAGGCAAAAATTTCGTATTTTTGCGAATGTTGATATTATTTATTTCAAGTGCTAATAGTAGTTGCCCGTTTTAAGGGCTCCACATTCCTCGTTATCTAACATGATGAACGTTAACCTTATATTACTTTTAATGCGGAGAGTTTTATTTGTTATTTATGTGAACAAATCACTACAGTTTCTTTGGTAAGTGTTTTATGGTAGCACACAGTGCCTTGTATTTATTCTAATAAAGGCAGACAGCATAGTTTGAAATTGCCTCTGAAAGATGCACAAAATTATTCTCCTCAACTGAACAATTACACACGTTTCTACGGTATAAGAGCAACTTGGAAAATTTTCGGAAAAATGTATCCAACTTGTTCTTTAATCAGACCGTGTCCACTTATTTTTCATCGGACTGTATCCAACTTTTCATTCTTTAGAAAAATGTACATTTATTATTATAGTGTGCCAAATGCAAACATGACCATCAAAATTCGTGATTGGTCACAGTTTGAAAGATAATATTGTTGTTGTCCTTTCATTGTACTGCTCGTGGTGTGCATGTTGGTCGGTTTTATTTACCTATGGTGTAATTAAGTTGCGATCGATGGTCCTTTTAGTGAACTCATCATATACTATACACATACGGTTACATTTGTACTAGTAAATACAGACACAACACTAAGTCTTGAAAACTAGAGTCAATCGACAGTGTTATGCATCGTTCTGTTTTAGCCACGTTTAGTGTCATTTTTTCGCAATCCTTTGGATTGTTAACCATTGTATTTTTTACGTTTGAAGCAAACTCTCCAATTTTGGTCTGATCTTTTAAGTCTTGTTTACATTTTGGAATACGTATTTTGCACTTCATGCATACCACTGGTGTGAACTGTTTTCGTTTGTGTATTTGATGAATGCTTCTTACCCGTCTGATAGACTTCAAAGATTCATTATCCCATAGATTAACACTAATATTTTTCAAAGCTTAGCTTGTTTGTATTTTTTAGACGCCACTAGTCTCTAAAAGGTGTGTTATAGGGTGGAAACACGAGGGATAATCCTTGAATTGGTGATCACTTTTGGAATTTTAAAGTTGCTTTCAGAATGTTTATTGGTAATATTTACTCGCTTAGACGATACAGTCTTGCATATGCGTGTAATTAATGAGATTAAAGCTATTATTTTTTAACTTTGTTGTCAAATATTGTGAGGCATATTGGTATAAGACAAGGTCTTCTCTATTGGAGAAGCGAGATACTGCATTTCTATTTAATCTCCTTCGGTAGGTTCCGATGCCCCAAGAGCTAATAGTAATATAATTATTTAAATAAATAATAACAATTGCTTATTTCTTATCTTGCGGCATAGTAGTAGCGGGATTTTTCTCTGTGTTAGAAAATTTTGCACTTTTATTTTGCATCATGGTATTTCAAATAAACAGTGCTCAATTTGTTTCTTAAATCGAGGTAGTTTGTAGGCTTATTAACTTCACAATGTAAAGTTACAGGTTAAATCATTTGGTCTACTTCCTGGCCATGTACAGGATATTGGGGAGGGGGGGGGCAGTTAGGGAAGTTTTTTTGTGTCCCTGCCCATTATGTCACCAGAAAACCCCAATTATGCATGAATTGACATCTCATGAATTACTGTTTGTTGAATTTGAGTGAAAATAATTGTGTATTATTTGTCACGATATGCGATGATGTTTGAAATTCTTCCAACAAATTAAAGGTAGACTGAAAGGGATTAATTTTTAGTTGCTTACACTAGTTTAACACTTCTAGTTTCGGAAATAGCACGAAATTGGGAGCACTATCGGAAATACTCAGCTGACAAAAATAGAAACCATTGAAAAATATCTATAAGTTCGTTTTATCCGGAATGTTTTTACGTGGTTGGGAAGTCTGAGTATTTCCGTGACGTCAGAAGTCCTTTAAAAACACTGCTTTCATAATTTGTGGGGGTCACTGCCCCCTGTCCCCCTCCATTGTATAAGACTTGGGTTTACACTATCCCCGCGGTTACATTGGGTAACTTTTATTTCAAAAGTATTTTAAAGGTGAACTAGATTCCTATTTCATAGTTTTAATTTCACTTTAAGTAAAAACACGGCCAAAAATAGTAAGTGCATAAAATTTTACTTTATCACTGACGTAGTTTATAAACACAATTCACGGAGTAAGGGAATTTTTACTCAGTATGTGAATTGTGTTTAGCCTTCCTTGCAACAGATATGATTGTTTGCCGTTTGTATGCATGTAATATACATCACAATAGACTGAGTAAATCCTAGAATCTATTTGTTGCATTAGATCATGAATCGTGTCAAAGCCTTTGCGTAACAAAAATTTGTAAATAGTATATTTATCTGACACTTTGCCAATTCCTGGCTATTTATTGGATGTATGTAACACTTTGTAATATTAATATTTGATACTAAGTGTATATCATCAAGTGTATTGGGACCAAAAACATTTTGGTACATGCAAGCAGCCTCAGTTCTTAGTGTCGATCCTTTTATCCCAGTTTTTTTATGCTTTCGCTTATCATTTTTGGCTGGCCGAAGGTTGAAAAAGTAAAGTGTTTCAAACGTAGTCTATCACTGAATACGAATAGTAATACAGAACAAGGACTTATTGCGAACGGTCGTTAGGCGTTAGTGTGGCTAAATTCTTCAGTAAATATTCTTTTGCCTTCGTAGCCATCGCGCTGAATTATTGACGGGTCCACGGGCCACGAGGTGGGTAAAAGTGTTCTCAAATTTTCTGCCACGTATGCTCTTTGCAGATGAATTAGCTTTGAAAGTGCTTAAGATAATTGTACATAGTCATATTTAAAAAGAAAATATTAAATTCATTCCTGGTTCTTAACTAGCAACTCCAACCTCTCCAACGACAAAGACAGTATCTTAATATGATGCTATGCAAGACATGAAGTGCTTGTTTGTTTCAGAGGAGCAACCAATGGATGTTCCTGTCTTATAAATCCTGTACACTTATTTTATTTGCTAATAGTTTCTTTTTTGTTCTAAGAACGTATTGCAGTATGCCGTAAGTACAAATTCACTCCGTCAAGTGCTTTGGCTTAGTTATGATATTCATTGACAGCAAAATATTTGCCTATTACTTATTCCGAGTTACAAAAAATGTGAACGGTTATTGAATTGAACAATGTTTGTGCCAAAAAGGATGTCAACAAAGTATAGTAGCTGTTGTCAGAGAAAGAGATTTGGCCAAGAGGTGCTTAGGGATTATACTAAATAGAAGAATTAAAGTTTTGAGATAATGTTTGTTTACTTTTAAACTAAGTGTGGTTTTGATACCAGCAATAAGACTAGGTCCTGGAAGCGATTTTTCTGGTGTAAGGAAATTTAAAACAAAATCAAGGAGTATACATGACAGTGCCTATCAGTTTTGTTTTAAAGCCTAAAACGCACCCAGTAAGAGCCTCCTAGCAATTTTGTCAAGCCCTCATATCACAGAATATTCAAGGACCGGTTTTCTGTAACGGTCTTCAATTTAAAAGGAGCCTTAGGAGGCATTGCTGTTAAGGCAGGGATACACTTTGATTTTTCAATGATCTTTTGAAAAAATGATGAAAACAACTTCACGGAACCCTGTTCCTCCCAATATTAAACTCGCTGCAAGTTTTTATCATCTGGAATGAACTATGCTGAATTCCAACGGATCTCTCGAGTCCATAATCTCGGTTGTTCTCTCCAAATCTCTATAAATTGCTCAGTGATGTCTTGTTTTTGAATCTTGCTTGCTATTTTTTTCCCTTGTGCTCGTTTGCTATCGAAAAACATTACTTCTTCTTTCAAAGACATAAACACGGTCAATCAGGGCTGAAACAACGTGGAATCTTTCAATCTTCTGCTTAGCTCATTACGATAGTTGTTGGCCTACCTATTCGGAGGCATTATTTCAAAGCTCGTCTATGATAATTGAAACCTTACTTTGACTCCCAGGAGAAAATGTTTTGTTACTTCGTTGTGAGGGTATAAATGCAAAGAACACTGAACGCTTTGAAATATTCATGTAATTTTTATCTTATTTCCTGGGGGATAATTTGTTTTCACTTGATGACCAGGAGCTCGAATACTGTTGGAATGACCTTTGAGTTACGGATCTTGCATTCGAATCCATCTTTGCATAAGTTAGGTACGTTTTCAACTCACCTTATGCCATTCGAATTAGAAACTGAGATTTCAGTTAATCAAAAATCCGGGAGCAAAATTGACTACAATCTGACAAAAGCTTCTCAAAGTCAGAAATTCCGTACATCAAGGACAATCTTTGGGTAAACGTGAGGAGACTATTGCCCCTCATTTCCGCCCGTGGCTCTGCCAGTTGTCCCAGTGGTCTCTAATATTAAGCGAGAGTTAAGTATAAAAAGTCTTCAATACATTCGGGTTTGAAAAAATGATGAAAAATGATGAAAACAATTTCACGGAACCCTGTTCCTCCCAATATTAAACTCGCTGCAAGTTTTTATCATCTGGAATGAACTATGCTGAATTCCAACGGATCTCTCGAGTCCATAATCTCGGTTGTTCTCTCCAAATCTCTATAAATTGCTCAGTGATGTCTTGTTTTTGAATCTTGCTTGCTATTTTTTTCCCTTGTGCTCGTTTGCTATCGAAAAACATTACTTCTTCTTTCAAAGACATAAACACGGTCAATCAGGGCTGAAACAACGTGGAATCTTTCAATCTTCTGCTTAGCTCATTACGATAGTTGTTGGCCTACCTATTCGGAGGCATTATTTCAAAGCTCGTCTATGATAATTGAAACCTTACTTTGACTCCCAGGAGAAAATGTTTTGTTACTTCGTTGTGAGGGTATAAATGCAAAGAACACTGAACGCTTTGAAATATTCATGTAATTTTTATCTTATTTCCTGGGGGATAATTTGTTTTCACTTGATGACCAGGAGCTCGAATACTGTTGGAATGACCTTTGAGTTACGGATCTTGCATTCGAATCCATCTTTGCATAAGTTAGGTACGTTTTCAACTCACCTTATGCCATTCGAATTAGAAACTGAGATTTCAGTTAATCAAAAATCCGGGAGCAAAATTGACTACAATTTGACAAAAGCTTCTCAAAGTCAGAAATTCCGTACATCAAGGACAATCTTTGGGTAAACGTGAGGAGACTATTACCCCTCATTTCCGCCCGTGGCTCTGCCAGTTGTCCGAGTGGTCTCTAATACTAAGCGAGAGTTAAGTATAAAAAGTCTTCAATACATTCGGGTTTTTCTACTGTTTTTCTTACTCGCAAAGGTTGCTAATATCTTAACTAAGCCCATCCTTAATCATAAACCAATCAGAAGCACCTCTTTTCGTATTCTAACTAGTACTGTTCATTGTCTTTCTTGTCATTCCAACCTCTCTTTCTTGTTTTACTATTGTTTATTTCTGCGTTATGTACCCTATACGTAGTCACTATATTACGTGAGTTTAGACACGCGGTGATTTTACAATTATGTAGTAATTGTTTCTCGTTATTGTACTCTGAAAGTACAAGAAATGCGATCCCCAGACCCTTGTTTGAATCATAGGAGTGGATCACTCAATGTTCTCTTCTGTTCTTTGTTGTTATTTTCCTGTGATTGAAAGTAGAAGAGAGACAAGTCACTACTATCTTGTATCCCCACCTATGGCAGATTCACTTTTATCAGGTAAACTCGTTCATATTTTTTTGTCTCTTTTTCAATATCTTGCGCATTATCCAATGGCAATGTCAGAGAAAGGGAATACCGTATTTCCTCTAATGAACGCCGCGACTTTCATTTTATACCTGAACTTTTTGATGCGGCGTTCAGTAGAGGGCGGCGTTCATTGCACAATCAAAAATGATATAAAAACAAACTATAAACATTGTTTTCCCTCCACAAAACGTAACAACATATTGTGAAAAATGTCTTCAAGTTCAAAGATGCCTTCTGATTATCAAAAATTTCAAAGACTGTCACTGTCTGTCACAATCCTTGTCTATGACATGAAATCATTCATGGCTTTCGCAGACGTTAGACTCCAAAGAATATCAGAAACTTTGATCTTCATCCAATGCCTCCGTTGCCTGTTTCAACACGGCAGCAACAGTTGACGAAGGCGATTCTTCTTTAAAACAATGGATTTGCTCATCCACCGATCCACTGTAGCCAAGTTTAAGCCACACGCCTTGAAAGATTTGATGATCTTTTCATTGTTCAATCCATTCCACTCTTCTAAGACCCATTATTTAAACTTCCGTCGGGATGGAGGTTTCTGATGTCATCCTTTTGTAAACTGCTGTACGCCATCCATCATATACGTTTTTAAAAGCGCGGTGTTGGGTTGAAGAAATATGGTATACTAAGGAGTGAGCTTTTCATGCTAGTGAGCTTCCACTACCTCTTACGAATGGTCCTTTGCTTGTCATGACATGTTTTTAATTCCAATTGCTAACGTATAAGATTATGTCATTCTTCTTAGGCCCATCTATACGAGAGCTCAAAACAAGACTAAGTCGGTCTGAATCAGTGGGTTGCATAATTTGATTACTTTATCAAACTAGCAGGTCTCTAGCTTGGAATGTTTCAAAACATAGAACGGTTCATCAGCTGCTGTCAGCCCATCAACTCATAATCTGTTATCAATAAGTCAATAAAACAAATCCAAGTTACAGTCACACCATCTAGTTCGATTCAAAAAAAATGCCGTCTTCAATATTTTATATGTATTTGTAAAAAATTTCATTATGACGCAAGCAAGGAAAGTCAAGCAATCGTAATAAAAACATTGAGCACCTCGTGGACGGGTTCAACATGGCCAGGTGGCCTCTTCGATATGTTGGGAGAATCATGCTCAGGACATGTTGCAAAAAATGACCATCTACACCAGTACAGATACCCGTTTCAGGTGACAATTGACTTTCGTGTGTATGGGCCCTATATCAACAAACTCAAGGGCCGAGTCAGTTAAGCAATAACTACCTCGGCCAGGAGGTTCCTTTTTGCCGGGGTCTATTTATGTTTTTTTGTCTGTCTGCCTATTCATTAGCACGATAACTCAAAAATATGTAAAAAAATTTGACGAAATTTTAAGGGAGCGCCGGACCTGGGATAAGGGACAAATGGTTAAATCTTGGGAGCGATCACCGTCTGAATTCAGGAATTTTTTAAAGGACTCTTGAACATTGGGAAATAGGACAATCTTTCGCATTTGTGCATACGACTTCAGAAAAAATGGCCAAGGCACTAAGGGAAAAATAGCAGGACAACCTCCTAAAGGGTTCCGCAAAATAAACAGTTCACCTCTCATGAACTATCGTGTTCGGTACATTAGAGTCTCCGTTTACTAAGCACTGGCATCATTAAATTTTCATAGTAAGACATACAAGATTCAAGAACCACTACTAACCTAGATACTCCGTTAGATTAGATATAGACATACTGTAATGCCAATAGCAATCAGAGATCTGACAACAGCATTGCAAATTGAGACTCGGAGGTAATTTGTCGGAGGAGTGCATATATAACATTATCAATATAGGACTAAAATATGTATGGTTGGAATAATAACATGTTTGGCGGAGGTCTGCGCTTTTTGAGTGCTTTTCTTGGTGCATAAAGAAGTGTACATTCAATAACGTTCAAACGGATTTCAATTTATCCATAACATTCAAGAATGAGAAAAGCTGGACACGTCAATAAAACTTACTATGGTTTTGTGCTACAAAGTAAGACCAAAGACTATAAGGCTAAATAGTAATTTACTGATACGTAAATGCATACATGGTTCATTACATCAGTGTTTAACATGAACAAATTAATTTCTAACAGGAATGACAGATTGTTTCCTCCAGACTAGATGTCGACCAAGACGTCGAAGTTGCCTGTTTCTATACGAGTAAATTATAGAATTCATAGCCGAGTTTAGGTTAAGAGTAACAAATGACCAAAGAATTCCTGCATCAAGAAATTCCTTCGGTTTGCGTTCCATTATCCGATGATAAGGCCACCAAATACCAAAGAGGCTGTACGGTGTGTAACACACAACAATCGCCATCAATAAAACACAAACAGTGTTGGCTGCTTTAATTTGACCTCGAGATCCAAATACTATGGGCCGAAAACGAGAACGAGGATTCTTGGTATTTATTATGATGCATGGTCTCCTAAGATTAAGTGGATGGTTCTTTCTTATCCTTAGCATATGAATGTAAACATAAAAGTAAGCAATGACTGCTGAAAACAAACCAGCCGTATCGAAAATGGCATAGATTAGGAGTACGTAATGAAATGAATCTGTACGTGTTCCAATGCAGTATGCAAATCCTGATCCGAAGGAAAATATAATCACAAATGATAGCAAAATCTTTTTCTTGATGTCTGTTAGAAACGAGTGGTACCTAGTTGAAAGTTTGAGGATAAGAAGACGATCAATGGATATCAAAATGATAATATATCCAGACATATGGCCAAGCATTCCACCAAAAAACTGAGCAAACATCTCCAAAATACAATTATGGTTATCCTTGTAAGCACTTAATAGCAAAGCAAGAATTGGATCTTGAACCAGACCCATCAATAAATCCACAATGCTTAAAGAAAAGACAAGAAATTGATGAGATGTCCTGATTTGTTTCGTCTTTCGCATCCCATAAACAACAAATGAGCTTGTAAAAATTGTAACTGGTATGCTAAGACACGTTGAGATGAACAAAATCCCAAGTTGTCTCTTAGAGACGTTGTATCTACTGCTAAAAGCTGTTTGGTTGCATTTCCACATACTTGTAAAGGAACCAGATGTATAATCTAGAAATAGCACTGCTTTACCAAAACAATATCCTGGCGCCTTCTTCCTTAACTTTCAGAAGTGTTAACCGAGCTGACGTCCCGAGAAATTGTCACAAAGTTGCCAGCAAATATTGATTAGTTTACTTAACAAGTCAAGACCGATTACAAAAATGCACTTCAAATTTACTTTGATCCAAATGTAAAATTCAAGTAGCTATTTTGTATTTGACAACAGGGTGTTGCTTTAAAATAATGTACTCAAATGAATCAACTTATGTAAGGGAAAACAAACAGAATACGAACACTTAAAGGATGTACTATGCTATTGTCTGGTATTAAGAACATACTTCGCTAGTTACAATCTTAGAATTAGAAATTTCAAGAGATTATCAGAAAACAAAACGTCATTTTTGTTATCATGTTCCAAATATCCATGTGATTTGTATTTACGGCCTACACGCGTTTCATTGCTACTCTTTGTAAGGATAGTAATGACGGCAATGGAAACTAAAAAATGTTAAATACCTCTTGCAAATGACATGCATTACTTGCTCTCTCAAAATTACTTGTCTCTACTTTTTCTTTATTTTCACATACGTTTCTGATGTTTGTGGTAATATTTTTTATCTAGCACTTCAAGATTTGTGTTAAAAGTACTATTATTTTTTATGTTGGGTATCTTTGATCTTGTGTGTAGTCGATGTATACTTCCTTTGATGACAGACATTGTGGTTTGCAGGCGAGAGTGAAGTTTGAAAGTTTCATAAAGTTCATTAATTTAAAACTGAAAAGTGATAAAAAAGACAGATCATATCCTTACACTAACTTTTGTAACTTGCAAAATCTTTTTGTGGAACAAAAGGTGAAAATTGCCTCGAAAATTTGCGATACTGCGCTAAAAACACACTTTTTTCGACTGAAACTCTGCAGAATAGGAAGAGAATAGGAAGAAACCTAGAACTAAGCATAGGAAAATCACGTTTTGCACTCATTGAAGGTTCAGTCTTGGTTTATGCAAAAATTTTCCGAAAGTTCCTTATTGTGATTACATTAAAATTTCAAGGGATAGAATGTCTCCGATTCTTGTTCAAGAAACCTTAGCTTTGAAGTGAAAGAAAGTTACACTTTATCTGACGTATACGGAAGCGTAATAGAGTTCACAGGGAAAAAGTAAATATTACTGTCTAAAGACAAGAACTCATTTACTCAGTTGCCAAGGTATCTTCAAGTAAGGCTGAAGATTGTGCTTTCGAATCTTCTGGAGGACCACCATGTGTGTATCTGCTATCTGTGCTACCAAATACCATTTACTTTGTGCTTTTAAATTTACGACGGTTGACAATATTCTTAAGACAGTAGAGCATTAAATATTTAACTCTTCTCTAAATTCCAAAGTTTTTAATGCCTAATCGCTCGTAGTCATCGGCCTAATAATCCAATGAAGTATTTGGTCTAAAACAGTCTCCCAAAGCTTGAAAGTGGCCAATGAAGGAAAGAATAGTTCATGGTAGATATCTGGTTACCTGAAAGTAACAAGAATACTTTGTTGTAAACAAGCACCCTTGATTTCGATTAAGATAAACAAGACGTAAGGTTTCTGCTCCGGAAGCGAGGAGCTTAGTGACAAATGGCAAATTATTTTAAATGCAGAGGAAGAACTGAAACATTGCAAAGAAGATTCCTCTACTAAACAAATAAATTGCATAGGCTTCCTGTCAGAAGCATAGTTATACGCTTTAAGTGAATTATTATATCGATGTGATTGTATCTAATGGAAGTCAATGAAATTGGTGAGATATGCCTCTTAATTTAAATACTATGGCTGTCTATCTTCTAGAATTTACTACTGCATTTGTTTATTCGAATCAAATATTGGTGATTGTTTTGCAATTTAGCAAATATAGGCATTATAAAATTTGGGTATGGTAGGGCGCAGCAAATAGTATGTAAATGGTAATATAATCTTTCTCTTACCATTGAAAACACTCCTGACTACAGTTTCACCGAGACACGTAAAAAGCAATTATTGTTCCTCTTCACAATACGCAGTTTAAACTCAATAACCTTATTTAAAATATCAACGCGTTGAAATTTACTAGTAGCAAGCGCACCTTTTGCCCTTAACAATGTTCCCATTGTGCAGAAAATACCATTTCTCAAGGAACTGGAGATGGAGGAGCAAAGACAAATCTTTTAGATACAGCTGCAACCATTTGGAATCTTTGAGCATCCTGTTTCCACTAAAATTAATGGGTTGCTGTTTTAATGTCTACCAAGTTCCTTAGGATAGCGGCTAAAGTAATAAAGGATGTTGCTCATAATCATATCCCAGCATGCGTACAAGAGTGGATTTGTTTGAAAGAGGTTCTTTCTTACCAATGGACTCCTTTTCAAACAGAATATAATTTACAAGACTCCCAACATGCTGTTAAAGCGACAATTGCAGATTACGAGAGAGGAATTTCATGCTTTAGTCTCTTTGGTGGAAGCCGCGTGAAGCCACGTAAAACTTGCAGTAGATGCAAGTCCCGCAGCCCCGGGTTTCAACACCTGTAAAAACATGATACCAATATATTTTGTTCTCAATACATTGTTTTTCTCGCTATTTGTTACTGGAATAGTTATTATGTCTTACTAAGCTACTTTAGGCGACATACCTTCTTCTTTTTCGGACGTAATGACATTGCTATTAACACTGATTGCACACATTACCTTTTCTGTTAGAGAAACTAAAACATTTAGTAGACACTGTTCTATCTTGTGTTGCAGCTTTGGACAAGGCCTACTCAAGAGCAATTGGTGCTGACAGCTGTCTTAAAATGCTTGGAACATTGGAAAGCTACTTAGATGAGCATATCCATCTCTTCGACTGCCGGTCTTTCCTTTATTGTTGATTGCACAGAACGACAGTTTTCCCAGTCTTTAAATATCGTCCCTGAAGCAACCTGATCTGCAGTGTTATCTTTCTCAGAAAACTGAATTTTCCCCTCCAAATTTCACTCCATCTTTACAACCTCAAGTCATATCTCCAGGTTTTCTGCTGAATATGTCACATCCATTCCACTAGTATCGAAGACAAATGTTTGCATTTTCCAGCTATACAATGAGCAGTTAATGTGACGTATGATCGGGTGGGCGGTGAGCTGCTAATTTCATACTTTATCAATTATATCTAATTCTACTACATTTATGATCAGCGTCTTGATCTGTTTTCCCCTACTAGAATAACACTTCCGTTGCACAGTCATATAGTTTATTATTGTTTGTTGATTTCAGTGTGTACCAGTTGACGACTTTAAAAAGTGGACGCTAGTGCTGAATATTGAGGTGGAGTCTGAAGCAAATATTCAGTTTATTGGTGTTCTTACACTCTAGATGCTCTTTGGTGTTTACTACAGACAAGTGACAGCACAGAAACTCCATAACTTAAGCGAGCTTTGCACAGCTTACACCATCCTTACTTTCAACCAATCTTGCAAATATTCCCATCACTTTTTGTTTTATTTTAGTCATTTAATGAATACCAAATTATTGTTCAATTTTCACTACTAGAATAAAATCTTTTACGTCTTATAGAATAAAATTTGGTCTGCAAAACACTAATTATTTTTACACTCGTTACGGCGTCTGAAAAACACCTTTATTTACAAAATTTAGCAAAGTTAATTAGATTATCTTTGCATAATAACTTGATGGTCCACGCAGATAATTTTCCGATTTTAGCAGATACGTATCAGTAACCATTGAGGCAGATAAACCAAATCACAGTAAACAACATTCTTAAGTTATTTTGACGAATTGATATTAGCCTGTTATTTCGTACGTGTTGCTACGACTTTCTTATTTTTAGCAGGTTTCCATTTGTGACCTCTAATTTTGCGTGTTGCCCTATTTCCATTCCATAGTTAAGACTAAGTTACC
>JANTCA010052328.1:0-17817 GCA_024741275.1 Chironex yamaguchii
TGGGTATGCCTTCCTGTAAGTGAGTATCCAAATGTATGCATTGAATCAAAAAATAAATTTGAAGTTTAAAAAAAAAAAATTATTATTATCGTGACGCCTTTCAATGCTTCAGACTTTACGAGGACTCACATCAATGATATGATTTGTTTTCTTTTTTGTTACTACCTGTTTCATTTCAAATAATAATTATTCATTTCAATTTGATACCTGTTATCGAATGATTTTATATTTTGCTAACTTGAAGTGTCAATTATTAATCGTTTTATTCTAATGCCACTTTTTTATATTACTCTACTGCCAGTTTCATTTCAAATAATTATTTATTTTATTTGATGCCTGGTTTTGTATAATTTGATGTTTTGTTTGTGTTGTTTGTCATTTATTATTTGTTTTATTGTAATGCATGGTTTTATATAATTTCATATTTTATTTTCATGTTTTATGTTGATTGTCAATTATTATTAATGTAGTCACAAAATGCTCTACTACAAAAGCTTAATTACAGGTCTGTGCTATTGTAATAGCATATTTTACAATGTAGGATCACACTTTGTACTTTGGTATGAAATGTGTAAGAATATTGGCCAGCAGAGGCTTTGCAGGAACCAGAAATCGAATTTTGGAAATCGATTGAATATCTCTTCACTTAGAATGATTGATTATGATTATGATGATTATGATATAGATGACAATGGCAGTGATAATTTATGTGAGTAATGATGATGATGAGGAGGAGGAGGAGGACGACGACGACGATGATGATGATGATGAGGAGGAGGAGGAGGAGGATGACGACGATGATGATGATAATGATGATGATGATGAGGAGGAGGATGACGACGATGATGATGATGACGACGACGACGATGATGATGATGATCGTGAGGAGGAGGAGGAGGAGGAGGACGACGACGACGATGATGATGGTGATGATAATGACGATAATAATGACGGTTGTTGATGATCGATGACGCATATAGGCTGGTAAATTTGGTTCATCACAAAGTATTATACCAACCTTTATATTTCACAATGGCTTAAGGCTCGGTGAAAACTTGTGGAGATATTTACAATTCGAGCTTGAAAAATTATATAGAGCTGGAACTAGTTTTGCAAGCCACAGTAGCTGCAATTGTTTTATTAGAACTCTAGTGACCAGGCTTGGTGTGGACTCTGTCGAGGTATTGTTGCTAAGCTGTCAGTCATTGTTGTTTCGACCGTTGGTGCTGAAAAATTTAATTGTGCGAATTGTTCTTTTGAATTCAAGGGGAGTAATTGTAACGTTGTTTTTCTTTTGTATTTGCCTCGGTTGCTATCGTTTTCCCTTTTGGTTGGCATGAAAAGGAGGAGTTGAAAAGGGTTGCTTGTTACTTTGTGTATTTAAGTAACCTGCTTACTCGGTGAACAAAGCCAGCGGTCTGAATATTAGTATTTTAGCAGGCGATATATGATAATCGCTCAAGTTGGCCTACTATAAAGTCCGTAGGATTACCAGCTATGATTGGTGGATGAAGATTGCCAAGTGATGGTTCAAAGTTTAGGGGAGCAGTGTCGCCGACTGGTTGAATTGCTCTTATTTATGAAGATCGTTACGTGTATGTTGTGAGTTAGAGTCCCGCCCAAGAAAAGAAAAGGGTCCCTCGGGATCAACGAAAGGAGCTTTGGGACAGAAAGTGTCATGCTGTGACGAACCCCTTCGGCAGTTAAAACAGAGCTGTCAATGGCAATTTTAAGCGTCTAACTGTAAGACTGTGTCCTACCTCGCTGGAGGAAATGGCCATGGAATCGAGAGTAAAGTGGGTGGAGTTCGAGAACGTGGACTCTATGTCCAGATAGATAGCTACAAAAGTCAATGTTTACATTGCTTTAATTTCGTCAGTCCCAGTCTCTTTGTCTTGTCCTATCCCTTACATCTCTATGTCTCGTCTTGTATCTACCTTGAAGACGGTGAATTTTTTTTAATTGTTCACAGTTATCGGCCATGCCATCGGATATTAAGCCTGGAACAGCACCTTGTTCAAATTGTGGAGTTGTTACGTCACAGATGCATTCATCACCGAAAGGACAACTTTGTGTTCCCTGTTATCATTATTGGCGGTAAGTGGACCATGTTTGTAAATTCAAGCGCGAATATTTTCCAGGGCTGGTATATCTAAGATTGATTTTGATCAGGAAATGGTAAATGTAGAATTTTAGTCAATCTGGAAAGCAATGTTGCCGCGATTTGTTCTTCTGTTGGATCTCCTTGATGGTAGAATTGTGGTGAAAGATTTCGGTTGCATGACTAAGGCCTCTGCAGTCACAAGTCTGGGAATCAACCGTTTTTGAAAAAGTACAGATAACAACATACAGCTAAATTTGTAAACATTATCTTAGATAACTACAACTTTTTGATTCATAAAAATATCCCAAAAAGTCTAAAATCGGGATGAATCATACTTGTCTGAACATTGTACAGCTAAGAACTAACCGATGGAATGAGATAGGCCTTTGTGCCCGGTCAATTTTTAGGGCTGTCACGATTAATCGATTACGATTAGATTTTGGTTGGTAATCGATTACAAATCTTTGTAATCGATTAATCTATTTCTCAACGTTGTGTGTGTTCTGAGTGGATAATCACAGTTAATCTTAACAAAGTTAACGACAAGGCATACACTTCCGATGATCCATGCATTCCCCGCATCTTATCAGCTCTCATACATATTGTCAAATGATTACAGGACCAAATTAGTACACTCTCCTTAGCAGCTGTATCTGCTAACATAAAACACGAGACATATACGTGGATTACTTCGACATTTGTAATGCTATGACTATAATGTTTTAGCTTATTTTATTTTGCTAACTTGTTTCATATAAAAATCCTCTGCATAGCCCTAAGCTTAATTACTCCTTGTACGGGCATTACTTCATGATTTATCACAGCTTAGTTTGTCCTTTATTAATTAAACCCCGGCATGTTTCAAACCTGACGTTCTTCACTGTTCCCGTCTTCCTAATGAATATTCGCGCTTGTCAACAAGGCCGAGATATTAGGCTGGAGTGTGAGATGTCTGAGATTGAAACGATTCTTCAGAGAACGGAAGGAGTTATTGTACAGGGCTGTAATTCCTTGGAGACATGGGGGCTTAAGTCCCCCTTTAATATTTTCAGTAGTGCCTAATAATTAGCCTATGTAAACACACTAAGCCTTAGACTCCTTTTCTTCATAATTTATATTGACGATTAATCGATTAAGTTTAGATTATGTGTCATAGATTAATCGATTATGATTTTTTCTAATCGCGAGAGCCCTATCAATTTCTTTCAAATTCTGACAGTTTTGACCATCAGCATCATCCTGACAATTGTCTACTCTCTTCCTTTTCTCATTTTGTCAATTCTGACGACCAAAAGCAACAGAAGTTATCACCATTTTTAAATTCAAGACAAGCATATACAAACAGTACTTAGCATACAACAGGAATCTTTTGCTTCAAACCGAGTTCCTTGAAACGCAGTCTGGCTTGAACCTCGCTCTGCTGTTAATACCCAAACTTTTCTTATAGTTTAACCTTATTGTTTAACCATTTTATGTCAGTGAGTACCTCTGTTCGAACGGGGTTAAGGATGTTTATTGGCCGAATTCATTAGTGCCATGTGAACTTAAGGGACACTTGTCACTTTGACTCTTTCTGTCAGGATATTCGAAGCTAAAAGTATTATCGAGGGCCTTAAACAATATAAAATTTGCGTTGATCTGCCAAGATATTCAAAAAGTCAGATGTGATTATTTAGAGTATTACATACGTCACTTCGACTGATTTTAAAGTCAGGAACAAATTTTGTTGATGTACACACTACACTAGTTCGATATTGATATTTTGTGAAATACGCTATTATTCTGCTATGGAGTGACATTGAAGATAACAGTCTTGTTGTTTGCAGTAGCTAAGTTGATGGCGTTGTCTGAAAAATGTTTAATTTCAAGCAATAGCAGTAGTAATAGTGACTTTGCTGGAATGCAGGATAACGTAAACAAGCAATCGCGTGATTTTTTTTATAACAATGAGAACAGCATTGTCGGAACCAAAGTAGAAATTGATCCTATCAAGCAATTACTTGTATTAAATTTGATTTCAATGTTTACATCTTGTAGGATTCCGGTATTGATTTAATAAGAAGACGCGGTACATTTACAGTCAAATATTGGTTATCTTTAGTGGAGGATAATTTTTAATTACAAGAAGCCTTCGATGTTGTGTACATGATGTTTGTTGCTAAAATACTGGATTTTATTCAAGGTATTTTCCCAGGCGCAAGGCTTTTCGGTCGGTATTGGTTCATACCGCATTTGAAGACTTAGGCGTGACTTGCATTCGACACTTAAGGACTTCAAAATTGAGGCTTAAGGCTGTAGATTGTTCGAGAGTAACGGAACAGATGTATGAAATAGACCATAGGGAGACGACAACCTATAATTAGACTGAGCTTTGCCTAAATTGATCAGTGCAGAATAGTTTTACAGCACGGATATGTCCGCCGCACAAGGGTGACTGACCATTGAAGAATTAAGATCTATAGCTATAAATATCTGACCAGTACCGTCCAGAGAAGAGGGTAGCCGGGGTAAAAAGGGCCCGGGCCGCGACCAGGGCCCGCGAGCAGTTTTGCTAATGCCAGACAATCTTAATCAAGACGTTTATTGGACGCTCATTCTCGAAATCTTTTATCGTAATTTCAGTAGTTGCAAAAATTTGAGCATGATTTCGTCTAGTTTTTAATATTTTGAAAGCCACAATGTTTAACCCACTTGTTTACAGCTCCAGGGCTCGAACTGGCTCTCGAGGGGATTGTATCTGACCGTAAAATTGCGCGAACAGTTTTACTAATGCTAATGCTAGGCAATCATTATCAAGACGCTTATTGGACGCTCATTCTCGAAATCTTTCATCGTAACTTCGGTAGTTGCAAAAATTTGAGCTTGATTTCGTCTAGTTCGAAACCCTCTAAAGTTTAGCCCACTTGTTTACAGCTCCAGGGCTCGAACTGGCTCTCGAGGGGTTTCTACCTGACTGTAAAATTATGTTGACTACTACTTGCAGAATATTTGTGCGCTCACGCGGACGACGCGTCGCACGTCTTTATCACGCCTGGTCGTCGCATGACAATAATTGATAATTATAATTGTTATAAATTACATGTACGTACGTAACTGTCAGATGAGAAAGACTGATCATTATAAAAATTGTACTCATTGGCAATTAAGTGTCACATGACGAAGAGTGACAGCGTTTATACGAACACGGTCGTGGTTCCTGACCATGATGATAACTGACCCTGCTGAAAAGTACCACATTTAAATGTGCATTAATTTTTTTTAGAATTTGAAGCATATGCTCTATGAAGTCTTAGACACATTTTCTTCTGCAATACGATTTGGTCATATAAGGCTTGCTGATATTACATGTGACAACACAACATGACTAACTATTGTTAATAGATGCTCATTTACATGTGAGATGAAGTGAAAGCTTGCTTTACAGCAACACTCCAATTTGGAGAATGGCCTGATATGAAAAACAAAATCTTATCCAAACAAGTATCAAACTCAAAATAAATAATTAGTAACTGGCCAATTAGTATTTTCTACCTACTCTTTCAAACCCGTCAAGAAGTTTTGCATATGAATGAACCGGCCAGTCAGCTCGGGCCGTGGAGCTATAAGCAACCCCGGCCCTTGTGGGTTTCAAAATATTAAGAACTAGACGAAGTCTAACTCAAATTTTTGCAACTATGATGAGAGTATGAATCGTCAGAAAGGAAAGTATGTGTATATGGAAACCTATTTATACGAAACATATATTAAAACTAGCCAAGCATAAACAAGAAAGGAAGCAATGAAAGACAAAATAGGGAAACAAAACACACAAAAAAAGAAAAAAGCTTTTAAGTATGTTTTTAGCGCAATGTCACAAATTTTCAAGGCGATTTTTCAAGTTTTGTACCACAAAAAGATTTCTCAAATTAGCAAACTGTTCGCGGGCCCTTACGAGACCCGAGACGTTACTGTTAATGAAATTTTGTAACAACCCACATGAAAATCTTAATGTACGGTAATTTCGCCTTGAGTTATCTGAACAGTACATTTTCGATCGAAGTCAAATCTACCCATACAATCCTGCGAATATCACTTAACTCGTTTTTAGTTGTACATATTATCTTGAACAGCTTGAAGAAAGATGCTTATCACTTGCTTATCGTTGCAATCCGGAATACGTAAGAAAGACCAAGATTAACTTTTAATTACGGTTGACAGTTGGATATTTGAGACACGCGCACGTTTTTAGAAAAATGATTTTAGTAAAAGTAATCTTGTAGAGGGCTTCTAATGAGAGATAACAGTTCTGTACAATACTGCAATATGATGTGTACTGTTTGCAAGCATGAGTAGTCTTGATACTTATTCGGAGTTGGCGCCCTGTAAAGAATATTTAATTCCCATGGCACTAGTAAATGGCAAATATAATAGTTGTACCTTGATGTTATTTGGGAAAGGGAAGGTATCAGAGCGTGATTTTTCGATCCGTTATTTCTGAATTCTGCTACAGGGATGGAAGGCACAGGCTTTATTGTACCGTTGCCGAGTAGCATGAGACCAAAACAGGGGTATCGCATTTACTTCTTACTGTTAAAAGGACGTGTTATCATTCAACTGTATTTACAGAACACATATACACTACTGAGTGGAACAGTTCCATGCTTTCTGCGTATGTGGTTTATTAAATCAAGATGGATTATAGATCTTGTTATGTTTTAACATGGGGTTGGTGGGGGTATGTTGAATCACGGGGTTGGTGGGGGGTAGATATTTAGTGTCTTATGTACTATCGTGAGATGCTCAAAACATCAATTTTGAGTACTTGCTTTTTAAGAAGGCGGCTTCCTTCACCTTAGGATTTCTCTCAAGGACTGTCAAATCCATGGAGGGATCTTTGGCACCTTCAACTGAGATTAATGGTGCTTGCAGTGTTGCTCTAGACACTACTTCATACATGCTCCACACAAGGCGTGTATGTCTATAATTAGTTCTCGGATGAACCATTGTTAATCGTCCTCCTTCTATCACCTGTTGCCATTATTAACTTTGTTTCAGGACAGTGAAAGGTATACTTCAGAGTACAGGAATAATCCCCTTCCCTTTCTGCTTGTGTCCTCATGTGCTATTTTGCGAGTCATGATTTAACAATAATTCCCCTAAATGTGTATTGCTGCCTCATTTTCACAAACGGTCACTCAGCAAAATATAATAGTACACTTTTGATTGATCTTATTATGTTATTCTTGCTTGATTGACTTGTAGGCGCACAGGTTTGCTGCGTCGGAAAGAGGATGGTGCGTTAGAAGGACATGTCCAAATGTTTCGAGGACCTCAGGGCAAATTGAAAAAGAAACCACCCAAGGTCAGTATAACCTATTCTAATTTGCCATTCACAGTGAAAAACCTCAAGTGAACAAGCGGCTGTTCCTTGATACGGTTTTCTTTTCTCACTAACAGTGGTGTGGGGTCGATAAACTTATTATGAACTCGCTCAGTGTAGAGTGACCATATTTATGTTAATTCATGCCCACTTAGTGTAGAGTGACCATATGTATGTTAATTCATGCCCATAAATCTGAAATGAAGTGGAACAGCTCCACTCCAGCTACAGCCGTCACACTAACTCCTACCTAAACTGCCTGGACTCAACAGTGGGCAATAGATGTCCAAAATGCAACTGGACACCTCATGATGACCCACACCTCTTCAGTTGCCCTCGGGAGCCCACCAATCTCACAATGGCGTACCTATGGGAAAGACCCGTGGATGTCGCAGGATTCATTGTCTGTGCTCTGCAATGTTTAGAGGTACTACCACAAGGGCAACAGGGTAAAGACGGCTCCCAAACTATTGCTGGAGAATGTATTTTACTAAAGACTGGTTATACTTGACAACACTCAGTAGACCACAAAAGCGAGACTGACTTCTACAAGTGATGTTTGAAAATATCTAGTTGAAGTATAAACACATGATAGTATAAAATTTCAACGTAATTTTGATGAAACGTTATGACAATATCGCAACAGAAATTTTGGCAAGACACACTACTCTTTAAGATTTTTAAAGTAGAATGAAGCCTAATCATTTGATGTAAATCATACGAACTTTAACTCGTACAGAGCTAGACAGGATGCACCATATTATTCGCTATAATCCCTGTTGACAATACTAAAATGTCAAAATCGATACTTTCAGCTTTCTAATATTAGAGAGGTTTGGATCCAGTACGATTACAAGTGTACTTCCGCGCATTTCATCTGCGCATCAACAGCGGGAATCGTCTTCGAAAGTGGTTGTACCTTGTGTGACAAATCTCGTTATTTAATAAGGATGTTTTGAGATTTGTGGGAATTTGGACGTCCAATTGATTATAAAATATTCCTTGGTATATACTAACCCAACTGGGTCATGGATATTTGCTTTAAGGCCATTTGCAGTAGCAACAGACATTATATACATTGTAAGGTATGAGCACATTTGTGGTCATTGTATACCAATGACTTGTTTCACCGAAGTTCGTCGTCAAGCTGATCTGATGATCTAAACACTCATCTAACTCTGAACGAGTACTACTAAACACAGACTACTGTATGACGGGATTAAAAAACTCGTACTGGATCTAAACCTCTTTATTGTCGCCTTTGTATGGGGTTTACATAGTGCTATTTACCTTGGGCAATGAACTCTTTAAATCAAGATTTAAGGAAGTTGAAGGCATCCGCCCCTGGTAGAGACCATATAATGAGAAAGCCATGGAATAACCCGACCATGATTGGTGCAAAGGCCGAGGGAACATTAATAAACAGCGACCTCTCTGTGTATGATTTTTTA
Organism: Chironex yamaguchii; assembly: GCA_024741275.1. Classification (NCBI taxonomy): domain Eukaryota; kingdom Metazoa; phylum Cnidaria; class Cubozoa; order Chirodropida; family Chirodropidae; genus Chironex; species Chironex yamaguchii. The sequence continues at coordinate 8,915 of JANTCA010052328.1, forward strand.
TGAGCTAAAAAGTGAACGGATAATTGTTGGGGTAACTTTATGGTTGATAAAAGTGATGAATTAGTTCCAGGTATATGTAGACAGGGGTTGTCTTGTATATTGAGCAGAAGTAAAGTTATCATTGTGACCACGGGAGCTTTAAGCCCAAGTTTCGCATCTACAAATGTGACTTTTTTTTCTATTCAGTTAAATAACTTAAGAGGAACGGTCGAAAGAAAGTGATGCATGACGAGAGAATCCAAAAAATGTTATCGATTACCAGCTTGACTTAAGCTGGTGTTAGGATGTTATGTCAGATCTGTCGAATGATAGACAATTGTTGCCGGATTACTTATTTTACTGAAAGCCCATTAGTGTTGGAAAATATTTGTTTACGTGGTTTGTAATTGACTTTCCTGTGGAATGAGAACCAGCAGACAGACAGTAGTGGCTGTCATGTGGCTTGAAATCTCTAAACTTTTAAGAAATACACACCCCGTGAATCTCAATATAGGATTGCTGGAGGTTATCTACAACGCATAATTTGAGAGAACACAAGTAAACTTGACCTTTCCAACCAAAAGGTAGCATAAAGACGGTCTTTTTTATGAGCATGTCACATTTAAGATGATTTAGTGTAGCTGTAAGTGATCGACGTAGCTGAAAGAGTGATTAAATTTAGTCTTACAAAACTCGCCACTCTGTCTGATTTGATTTTTAAAACCGAGAGGAGAAAATTTAGGCTTTTACTACGAGAACAAACCGCTCTTTTCAAATAAACAACAGTCACAGAGACGAATTAAGAAGAGTGCATTGGAAATCGAGCCTTTCTCGGGTCATAACAGCACAGTTCACTTGTGAAGGATATTATTCATGCCTTCTCTTGGCACAACTCTGTTCCAGTGCCTCAGACTGGATTTGGCTGAGGTATAATTGATGGAAAACAAGGACTAAAACACCGTTTGAACAACCCCTTATTTATGTTTAAGTAACCTTTACACAGTCGTATTCTTCGCGTCAATATACTTTATGATATCTAAGCTTTGCAATTGCTCTTATTTAACCTTTAATAAAAATGAAATGTGGTTGTCAACCATGATTTCAGCAGACTTGAAAGCAAGTTCTCTGACAACAAACCAGTTGGGCTGAATTGTGTAGACTCCAGAGTCATTGAAAACATACTTAGTTCTTTATACCAGGTCATTGGCACGCTTACAAGTGTTGTTTAAAACGTGCATACAATATTTATTTTTGGAAGGTTTAATAATCTTGCATTATACACATCGGATCCTCGCAATAATGTACGACTGTGCCGCGTCATTCTGTCCCACCTCGTGCGACCCACACCTTGTGCTTCCTTGCTCCTGGAATTTCAGTGAGTCAATTTCTTCCCATAAACTTTGTGTGATGTTTCTGGAGGCATATTCAAACCGCTACCCTTAGATTTCAAGCCAGTTGAATCCACTCTTAGCAGGGAAATAATTTTGTGTCATAATGGATCCCTGTTCTTGCAAGTGTGCTTAATTGTATGGCTATTAAGTATGCTTCGGCAGTTATGGCAAATGTACCTACTGTTAGGGCAGCGAATGTGTGTGTGTGTGTTTGTGTGTCAGTAAGAGATGAAGTGCGTCATAACGGTGCTTAGAGGTAAGGCTTATACTGTGTATTGTATTTATTTTCACCGTCACCATCCCTGTACTCCTTTGCCTTTCCCGATTGGAGTAAATGTCCTCGCTTTTGATTGTTTTTGTATTAAGGCACATAGTAGACCACGAGGTGCAAATGATTATGATTATATGTGATCTGTTTGGCAGGGTATGCAAATTAGCAAAGAGGTTTTACAAGAAATATCACAAATGCATGGGGACACCCATACCATGCCACTTGAAATGGAACTGATTAACTTAAAAAGACAAATTCAGACCAGCAAACAAACTATTATAAAAGAACAGCAAGCTCTGGCTGGACGCCTCAACGCACTACGGCCACCAGATGTAAGTATGTCTCAATCTGTATACCCTATGATAAGACATATATTGCTATCGTATTTCTTAGATAGCACACGCGTTCCAGGTAGCGCACACTTCGGATTGCAAATGGTTATTTGGAATCACTGAGAAAATACGGTGGATCTCAAAGATAATGTTTCTGTGGCGTATCTTTATCAAATATTTTTCAACACATAGTAACAAATTTTCTAGCTTTTTCAAGGGTAACTGCCATCATTATTAATGCACACAATGTTTAGCTAATGTCCAGTTTTCTGAACTATACGTTTTGGCTAATAGTATTGCATTTTCCATGACTTTACGTTTGGGACTCGATTTCTAGACCGGTTCCGTTTGGGTGAAACCGTGGGCGTTGATCCCGTCGGTGTCAGCGAATGATGTCCGCTTTTGGTCCGAATGGTGTTCAAGTTTCCCCTCTCCTTGATCGTACTGGTTCGTAAAAGGAACAAGTATTTGTGTTGTTATTAAGGTGCATAAAACCCGAAGCCAGAAGCTTCGGATGGGTCTGTTCTGTTTTTCAAGGGCTGGTACAGTTGTCGATTTAGATTTTATCTTCTTGCAGAGCCCAGATGAAGTTACAAGACTAGCTACAATGTGATATCTCTGTTAAGTGGGCCAGCTTTGTCCATGAATAAGCTTAGATCAACAAAGGGTGCGACGTTTTCCCGGAATTAGAGGCAGTTTGTTCTTTATGGTGTATTACCTCAATGATTCAAAAAAATGCAGTGTGATGGGCAGTGTATTTTGTCGCATGGCTAAGACCTTGCCGGTCAAAAGTTCACTAATTGGTCGTTCACTCATTGAAAAGGGCGGTAAAATTTATATTATAATTGTTTATCTTTGTCTGTATTGCAGCTTGGGCAAAAGGTTAATGCACGTTGGACCAATGAAGAGCTACTAATGGCAGTACAATGTAAGTTATGAAAAATCTGTGCTATAGTGTTTATGTTTCTTCTTTGTAACGATAGTGAGCAATACAGTGAGTAGGTTTTAGTCTCCTGATGAGTTACCCCGTATGACAGAAACAAAAAGAGAAAACGTTTTGCAGTAGATTAAATGTTTATGTTGTATCCAAGCTTAGCCGAAAACCTAGCTAATTTCATTTTCAAGGTTCCTTTTTGGCGGATAATTTCATTGTTAATGAGTTCATGCTGATCTCATCGGGATTTCTTGTGTCAAAATAGCTCTTGAGACTCCGACATTGCCCATTAATTTGCATATTCAGTTGGCAATTCTTTTGACTTCATTTGACTTGTCTGTGAGATAACACAAAATTGAGTTGTTACAATCCTAGCCGTGACGTAATCTGAAGCTCGACCCAAACCTCCTTGTTTAATCCTGGAGATGAAGGATTAACGCATATTATGTCCTGTAAGTTACTTGAAAAGTCAATTTTTCGAAATGAATACCTCCTTCGCTGGTCAAGAGATGTAATATTAGTCATGAGATTTGGGAATCAAACGTTTCCCCTGCCTTTCACCATTTACAAGTCGTAAACAACGAGGAAGACGGAAAATAAGTATCAGCGCTAACGTTGGTTGATAATCGGTCATAATTAGTAGCTTGGAAACAAGCTTGAACCCTTTCAGTCCTGCGCCACATTCTTGGTATATGTTTGAACCAATGTTTTTTTTACTGTAGAGAGTTATTACCCACATTCTTGTTCTGCCCCCGTTAAAAGTGACATATATCAGAATCGCCCCCATGTGTGAAAAGTAACATCCATATATACAAATACACTAGGAATTATTACTAAGCCTAGCCTTGACCCCGGAGGAAACATTACCATATGCTACTTCGCCTTGGGCCAGGACCAGAAAGATTTTTGTCAAGAAGTGAAATATGAGGGGAAAAATGTGCTCATAACACTGATGATATTTTAGTGGAAGCTGTTTATAATAAAGGATATTAGTAAATGATACATGTGTGCATTAATGGCTGTAATCTGCAGAAAATGTGTTTACCTTCACAACATAAGTAATGTCGTTTATCATCTTGCATCATGATAGCTATCGGATTTTTTTATAATAATGCCCACATTGTACCTCCTGCTTGGATGACGCTGATGTCGCCTATAGAGCACACTATAGAGCGCACCTATAGAGATAGTTTTTTGTCTTCTGTCGTGGTAATCTTTAGTTTGCCGTCGTTATCCTATTTAATTACTGCTTTTCTATCTTCATTACCGCATTCTCCCGAGAAAATGAGTTACACTTATGTAAAACCGATGTTTTCCTCAGCAAGTTGTCAAGAAAGTAATGTCAAAACAAGTCCCGTTTTTTATCAAAGGTGAGGTTATACGGTGAATAGGTAGCAAGTTATAGGATCGAAATGAAGTTGGCCCAGACCCCCTGCTTCTTGAAAAGATAACCTGTGAGTTTCGCTTATTAAAGTAATATAATCGACAAGAAAAGCCTTGGTTACAAGAGTTCTGCCCAAACCTAAGCTCCGGGCGGCCCTCCACCCCCAATTTTCCCAGCTCTTCGTATTCAACGGATTACAGTAGGCAATTCTGCCTTTTATTAACAGGTGTACGGAAATATGGCAAAGATTTTGTAGCCATGGCTGAAGTACTGGGAAATAAGAGTGTTACTCAATGTCGTAACTTTTTTGTCAATTATCGCCGTCGATTTAATTTAATGGATGTCCTAGAGGAATACGAGAAAGAGCATAATATTAAGCACACGGACAGATCACAGGATCAGCTGGATGACCTAACCATGCCAATGTCTACTTCCGATGGCGAGACCCAGTCAGCCTTTGTGTCAGTCAGTGGTTCCGCTCCGCCAACCGTGGGACCTTCTTCGCAAGGTGAGCCTGAACTGTCTGCATAAGTTGGTTACGTCGCTGTTTTCACTAGCTTGTACTTGCCTGTCGATTTTCTAATTTTTCACAGTTCGTTATGTGATTCTGTGATCCCGTGTCCTGCGTACCATTAATCATCCTTTGATCCATTCGTTTGTTTAACTATCTATCTTTTCTTGTGCTTACATACATCCTCCTTCATTTGCTTCCCTCCATTCTGTCTACCCCTGTAATACTAAACTCATACTTATTCCAGTCAAACGTCTTTGCCCTTTCTTCGTTGTCTTGCCAACAACCAATAGTCTTCGTAATTACATTTCTTTTGTAATTCGCCACCAATTCCCTTTGGTCCCATGCTCCTAATCGTCTATGTTTTTCACTGTGATCAACTTTACTTCTTTCGACAACCACAGGTCGGATTTCCCATCTGTTTCGTGTGCCTGTAGAGTGGTAATCTGTGACCTTCCCTGAAAACGATAGAATCTATGGAAACATATTCTACATTACATTTGATGTCGTGAAATGCGTTCTTAAATTGCTTTTTGTATAACTACAAAGCTCAAATTGTGTTAATCGACGTCCAAATCGGAATGCCATAACTGCTGATCAATTACATCGTAATAACACCGAATGGTTGTTTTTATTCTCATAACTGGCATCAAACGTAGCTGATTCCCTGTGGCCTGGTATGCAAACTTACGAAGGCAGTGTGGGAGCTTACAAGGCAGTATTGGTTTTTACAAGCCCTGTTTGAGAGTTGATTCCCATTACCCCGTCTCACCATTTTTGTTTTCTTGTAGCGACAGGGAATTGACCCCGGAACCCCTAGCTTGCATTATCCACTAGACCAAGCAGGCTCTCTGTACTATAAGATGGCAAGCCAAAAATACTTGCAATTGACATTAGCAATAAGAGTCTTACAACCGTTTCTGTCGGTCAGCAGAGACGGCGTCAAGTTTTCAGTTGTGGGACCCTGATTTAAAGCTCAGGTGGTCGATAACGACATCTTAACGGCTGTCGATACCACAAGAACACACAGTCTTCATTTATATGAAATGAAGGTGTGACTAATCTGTTGTGAGGCTTGAGATTCGTCTCAAATAGTGTGGGTATTCATTCACACTAACTCACATATGAAGAAGTCCAAACATTTTCTTTTCAATTTGCTATAGGAATAGAAAATTCACCATTACATAACAGGCTTTACAGTAAGTTGTTCTTATGAAGTTTAAGCTAATGTCAGTATTTAATTACGTGATGCAGTACACAAATTACCCAAATGCTGTTCTAATGACCGACTTTGCAGGGAATACTTTAGTGAAAGTGGATACTTATCTGCTAAAGCAATATTTTGTCTCACGTTAACAAACAGGGAGCAAAGCATTAGTCATTTCTTAACTATGCAAACGATTGGTAAGCATCACAGGACGTGCTGTGCAATATTTGCTTGATACCAAAAATCGTAGATGGCTTCTGAATTTCATTATAAGGTCACATCTACACGAGCAATTTTTCTGTGACAAGTTTTCTTGCTTGTGTAGATGGAGTCAAATTAGTGAAATTTTGACACTTTTTCACTCGGCATGTACACCTGTTCAAAAACTTACTTGCCAGGTTTTGAACAAGTGTACTTGTCAAAGAAAACATTGTCAGTTGGTCAACGTGTTCGTGTAGATGGCTTGTCAAATGCACTGGACAATTTTTACCCTTCCCAAACCCCCACCTTGGTGAGATTTTTGTTCGAAACCTTTCTTCCTGGCAATTTGCTTTAAATCTTTGGCGCAAAAACGAAAGCTTGTTGCGGGTGAAATAAATCAACTCAACGCTAATCCACGGATGCCACTGGGCCAGCAAGTCAAATTTGTCAAAGAAAACTTGTTGTCATCTAAAGGAGTAAGTATAAAAAAAATTGGTTGTGTAAATGAGGCTTAAGGCTTCCTTAGCCATACTTCAAATGGACTGCCTTCCATGCCATACCCAGGTAGAAGATTTTCATCGACCTTCCAGGACAGTAAGATTCTCTGGACCGTGTCTATCAACATCCAAACTAGAGTTTGTTAAGATATTGCACAAGTGCAGAAGGGCTGAATCAGTTACGGAATAATGGATAAAGAGAATCTTCAACCTTTGTACCATTGTTCACTTAAGTAGTACTACAGAGTCATCCTAAGATTTTTCTCACCCTGGACTACTGCAATGGTGACAGTTGATAGTCTACAAATAAAGATAAGAACCAGGCTGATTATCTTCAAAGAAAGAGACGTGACTTTAACTAATAAACTATCATTCGGGACATCACGGTTCTTTGAAGATTTTATCCTCTTCTCCTTCTGTTAGGCACTTACTCATCCACGAAAGTTTGTTAATAGCTAAATACTAACCTTTACTTAGCAACAACCCATTACACTTTTATTTCTGTTTTAAGTTTCTTTGTTATCGCTATGTCCTTATCCAACATTTCCTCCCTTGTTAATTACCAGTTAATGTTCTGTTACACCTTTTCACTTGTTTTTATCTTTTTGTGATGCATTGAACATTACAGCACTAAAATATTACAAAATGCTTCTGTAATGATGTCTATTAATTTCTCTGAAGATGTCAATAGTTTTTTTGACATAAAACGTCAGCATAATACTTTATTAGTTAAAGTCACGTGTCTTTCTTCGAAGATTATCAGTAGAATACGTGTTTCACCTGACTCATCAACTGCTACTGAAAGTCTGCAACTTTACTACAAAATAGAGAATTCCGTTAAAAGAGTCCTCCGTATACAGATTCTAGAGTATGTTGTTACCAAGCTTAATATTTTGCAGCAACGAGGAGACTGCGGATGTTTTTGATTGTGTTCTTGCATTAAAGATATCACTAGTAAGACATTACTTCCAAAAATACTGGCCAGGAGGAATCTTAGGATATGAGACCCTTTGATGAAAAATGTGGCTATATATAGTCCCAGCTCTTTCCGTCGCCTGCCATGATCTATGAACCTTGAAACAAAGATGAAAGCACGTAAACACATCACGGCTATCATGCTGAGTGAATATGTGTAGGAAAAAGGTGTTTCGGATATATTTATATCAATGTTACAAAATACAAGGAAAATTTAGTGCAGGCAGAGATTGGTAACTAAAGCAATTCTACGTTTGCTAATCTCGATTTCATGTGGGAAAATAATCACGTTTCCTTTAAGTTGCACATTTGCCTCGCTCTGTTGTTTTTCTAAATAGTGGGTATTTTTAATGTTGAACCTCGTAGATTTTGTTAGAATCTTCGTTATCCCATTTAGTGTTATCAATCTGCTGTCCTGTGTGGTGCATCATGTGTTATAAATGCTGGTGTTGATTTTATTAGTCTGGCCTCTGTTAACTACACTTGGTGGTAATGACGTCAGCAGTGAGCCAACGGCGTGCGAGTGCGAGCCACACAGAACTATAGAAAGTCGTTCAAGATAACGTATTGTTTATTTGATCGCTAATTATTGAACATGATAAGATGCATTTCACTTGAACGCAAAGACCAACCCTATTGACATCATCCTATTCAGTATTTTGTTATTGCAATATTATGCTATTCAGTTGGTGATTGTCTGAAGGGAGGTTTTTAATTGATCATGCCACAGTGCAGCTTCAAGAACATTGAATCGTCTTTTTGTCTGGCTCTGTGCCCCCTTGAACGTTTTCTGTAAACAAGGCGGGGGCATGTGTTTAACCTCAGCCTCAAAACAGTGAAATACCAGTGGACATCAAAATTCCCCAAGGGTGTGATTTGAATCGTATCTTTGGCAATCGTCTTTGGTGATAGGATAGCAGACTCTACTAAGCCGCTTGAAGATATTTCGCATAGTGCCACTTCAAAAAATCTGTCCAAAGTATTCAGATAATCGCTTGAGCCTCTACAGAATGTTTTTTGCTATGTTAATGCCACACCAAGTTAGTGTGAAAATGAAATAATTAACCAAATACGCATATTTTACTATTGAAATGCATAATTAACAATGCTAATGATTTATCAGAAATGGGATAGTATAGTACAGTAGAGTAGAGTAGAGTAGAGTAGAGTAGAGTATAGTATAGTATAGTAGAGTATAGTATAGTATAGTATAGTATAGTA
>JANTCA010052339.1:0-17817 GCA_024741275.1 Chironex yamaguchii
CGGATAGAAACATTACCTGTTGCCTTATGCCATATATATCATAGTAAGTAGATGGGTAGGTAGTGAGATAGGCAGAATCTATTTGGTCTCTTTACTTATAATGTTACTATAGTGGCTTCAACGTTCATCATCTAGCTTCTCCATTCAATTGCTATTTCTCCTTAATTTGGGAACAGATCTGTGCTGTCTCTTTTCACAAGCCCTTTACGTTTTTACCTACCCAAGGCTTGGCGGAAGAAATACCATAAAAAGTAGAGACAAATTACTGTCTTTAGTAAAAAACTGTTATTGTCATCCAATTGATCAAGCTGCTGGTCTAGGCCCTGTTTACACTGATACGGATCCGAAAGAGTATAAATTCATTTCGGAACCGCAAAGATTTTCGTTAGCGTTTACACTGGGAACTGTACTAGAACAGTTCCACTCAATTGACACCATTGTCGACTTAATAACGCCGGGTTATCTATTTAAATCAGCTTCGAGACCAAAAAAATTGATTGTCCAGGAACCGACCAGTACCTGTTTGGATACGTACCCGCTGTTTACACTGCACCTTAACTAAAACGGAGCCAAACTGGTGCACTTTGGAAAGCGATCCCAAACTAGTGCGGATAGCGGATCCATATCGGTAAGGATTCATCAGTTCCAATGTAAATCGTAAGCCTATCTGTGCTCGTTTTGGTACGGATCCGTTTGCATCCGTACCAGTGTAAACAGGGCCCTAGTTGCACGTTAAAATCAGTGGGACGTGTTTGAACAGGCTCGGTTATATTACCCGTTACGAAATTTTTGTCTTCATCTCCTTTCTGTTAAGTTTGTCAAATTTCCTGTTTGTTAACATGCTAAGCATACACTTGATAACTGTCTTTTTACTGCTTGTCAGCTACGGCGTTGTTCTATGACAACTCCTCTGTTTGTGCTGCGATGTTGTTGGAAAATAGAAGACCAGCTGTCATAACCCGTTAACTATTTAAAACATGCAAACCCTTTTTTCATCCTGTAGTGATAACCATAACACCGGTAAGATTTGGCTTTATCTATTGTAAAAACATCATAGCCAAGGACAAATTTTTAATAATGGTCGTCTCTCTACAAAGCAAGTGTCAGGAGACGACTCTGTTGTAGTTACTTTAATGATAAGACATTAATTATTTTAGTTGTTAATTGTGAAGTAAGATGACTGAGGTCTAACTTTGTTCCATCCTTTTCCTGACACCAACGTATCCGAATTTACTTTGCTTTGAAGAACACTCAGTGGCGTAACCGGCAAAGGTTGGGGTTAGTGCAACTCCTAAGGGGCCACAAAGACTTTCAGCAGTCAGGTTTTTTTGCACTGTTTGATGTGAAAAGAGATAAAATAAGTCAGTATTTCCCCGTTGGCAGGCTGCATGATGCTTCTTTTCTCCTAAGTTGTTAAAAGCCATCGCTGTATAGTAAATCCTAATGTTTTTCTTTGGATGAAGTGAGGGTTCCTTAGAATCATAAATACAGATACCAAGGAATCAAAAACCGGTTGTTTCCCTCTAAACGAATATTTAAGCTTATTGCTTGAGGTCTAAAAGTATATAACGACTGTTTCAAACTTCAAAATCTATCATAAATTATTTGGCTAATGTGTCTTCAAAACGAAAATATAATTCTGGAGCAAGAGAGCAGTGACGAAGTGTAAAACTGACGCTGCTCATTCCAATACAAGGAAAACAGCAGCATTTCTTCACTCAAGAAATCCGGAAGAAAGCAGAGAGGATATCTCAAACTCAGCTTCAATGAAATCAACTTCAGAATGTCCCGTCGAACTTATTGAAAGTACCTTTTTGTCGAAGAAGAGGACCTTGACAATGGCGACGAATACAATTTAGGAGAAGAAAGAAAGTCTAATTCTAATACTGAATCTAAAACTTTTAGCAGGTTAAGGTACAAGAACTTGGCTGAAAGATTCACAACTCAGATTCGATATAGCTAAAGAATAATCCGATTGATCAGGGTGATTATCCAAGTACAATTCAAAATACTGCACCTAAAAGGGAGATTTTCATGTACGGATCTTGCAGACCGTATCAGTATAAAGACGACAATGGCAAGATTATCACAAACTTGAAGTCGAGTTACAACCACAAATTTGTGAATGATATTTAAATACGGATAGGCTTCGTTCTTCCATGGAATTGATGAAACCATATTGTGAAGTATGCTAGCTTTTTGTTGATAGGTTGAAACAAACTATTTGATCAAATGACTTGGATGAATGGTGTATCTGTCTCCACCCACAACATGGTTCAGCAGATAGAAAGAATGGGAAAACTGCAATTGTGAGCTTATTGTGCTATGCGAGTCCTGGGATTCTGTTATGGAAACTGCATCTGCCTTAGCTAGTGCTTGGCACACAGTAGTTGATTTCAAGCCAAAATGTAGAAGTAGAAGGTCCGTTATCGGAGCATCTGAGGATAATATTTTCAATATCCCGAACAAACATTGAATATCAATGCGTTTTTCAAAACTGTTGATACTGCTTTGATGCGGCTTATACAAGGGTCTTATGGACAAGTTCTGGTTACTTCAACGTTTAATATTCTATTTCCAAACAATCTCCCAAGAGCCACCAATGAAGTCATCTCCAAAGTATCAAATAACTTGCTGAGCCTGTATCCCAAAGATTTTACAGAGGACCTTGAATCAGAGCTACCGGCATTTGCTAACGAGTTTTGAATAGAAGTAGAAGAAGTAGAGAAAAGGACAGCTGTATACGTTGTTGATTTGACGTTGGAAAGTCGAGTCAGCTCTTATTTCCACAAGTCTACAAAGCTCTTTTTCGTTTGGCCACAATTTCTGTTACTGTAGCTACTGCTAAGAGATCTTTGAGGTCAATCATGGATCAGGAAACATTGCTTGATATGTTAATTCCTTCCATCGAGAAGGAGGAAGCAAGGACAATCACTAAAGTGCAGCTGTCGACACTTTTGCCGGAATGAATACCAATAGATATCAACATCTCCTGACTTTCAACATTTGCTTGTTTTCTAACATCTTTCCTGTTACGTTTTTAATGTCTAAAATGTTTTGTTGCTTTTGATTCTTCGATTACTCTAGTAAAGTATTTATCTCGCAGATTTTGTGATTTTGTCTTGAAAAAAATGCATTGTGAATGGGCCCGCAACCAAAATATTCCTGAGGGGTCCAAACTGTTTCGTTACGCCACTGAGTACACTGAAACATCAATTTGTCCCTGAAAGTTGGCGTTTGTAACTACCTCAGATTTCTGTGTGAAAAGAAAGAGATAGGAAATGAATGCAGTAATGAAAGTAGTAAAAGTGAATATAGAGTACCTCGCTTGCAAATACCCACGTTGAAAATCACTGCCAGGTCGAATAAAGCTGTAAATTCCAGATACAGCTTGCCAGGTCGAATAAAGCTGTAAATTCCAGATACACCTTGCCAGGTTGGTCTTCAAAAATTGGCGGAATTACACTGTAAATTAGAGGAGTTATTCAGCTTGCGTTATTGGCAAGAAAGGAAATATATCTGAAGGCCAAAGATCTTGGGCACGATGACAAAACTTTGCCATAACAATACCCCCACACTTTTTGCTATTCTACGTGAAACTGTCTGGAAAAGATGGATATTTGCTATGTTAATAGGCTTGATCAGAGTCTTTTTCACAAGACATAAGCATCAGAGATCCCAAGCGGCCGTTTATACGATGTCCGTAGCATGCTGGTATGTTTTGACATTGGCATGAAACAGTGGCACCATGGGCAAATTTGTGACTTTTTCTGAACTCGTTTACATGATAGTGGCCAGATGTCATGTGGCTTCGGTAAGACAATGGCTGTGACATCACAATACCTTTATTGTGCGCTTGTTTTATTGTTTTATTAACTGTTTTACAGATTTACTGCGAAAGCGACATGAAATCACGCCGTCACCATGTCGTCATGACCGTTTACACAATGTTGTTATCATACCTGCGTAAACCTGTAATTGTATGGTTATCGACATGGTTTTTTTCCAGATTCACAATTCTCATGCCGCATGGTATAGACATCGTGTAAACAGCTGGCCGAATAAAAAAAGATATCATACGGGTATCATTTCATACCGCATGCTACTGACTTCATAAGCCATACAGCCGTCAATTAAAGCTTCGGACATAACAACATGAATACGAGCAAAATTGACATAAATGTACCCGGACAATTGAGCAAAAGGCCTTTCAAGTTAAAGAAAGGTACTGTCCATTATAAACTTTGTGATAGTAGCAGATGTTACAGCAGAAAATTCCTACCAAACAGCACACTTTCCGGCTAATCCAACAATTCTAGAAATAGTAGAAATTGTAGGGCTTTGAAGGCCTCTGGCGTAATGTGATAATCACCCTGCCACTTTTGAAGAGATGAAATATAGTATGTAGTCACATGCTATTAAAGCTTTCCTGCTTTCCATGTACATCCAATTTTTGTTGCCTAGTCGCAAAATCAAATGGATTTTAAGGGTTCTTTCTGTCTGGTATGGAATGCTCTTATTTTTCTTCAATAAGTCCCCATGGTACTTCCTAAACTGGGTGCTTTAGAAATCATTGCAAAAACATCTGATTACAGCCACGGCATTTCAATCTTATTATTCTACTTCTCCCATGTTTATCTGCTACCACGAAAATACAACTGAAGTTGAGAGCAGAGATCAGGACAAGAAAATGAATATTACCCTACATGTAGCCTCAAAGCATTTTATTCCACAAAGGAACATCAGATTGTGTATTGCGTGATGAAACCAAGAAATATTGGCTCAAAGTGATACAGTTACAGGGATTTTTACCTAGTTATACACAGCAGCACTTCTCTTGTCCAATTGATTAAAATCATGGGTGATTCAATTATACGAGAGGAATGACATTGATCGTCATCATTGTAATCATTATCGTCATTACATTCTGTAAAATGGGGCAAGTTTCTTTGATTTGCCGTCGAAATTCTACCTTTCTACTCAATTTGCCGACAAGTTTTAAGGAGGTCACGCATCCACTGCAATCCCCCTAACGAAGGTCCTGCTACATACAACATAATGGGATCTGTTCAACCAAAAGCTAAGAAACAGGCCAGCCTAGAACTTGAACCAGACCATGAAAAGCAAGGGCTTATCCTGTAATGAATGGAGAAAAAGCATTGCAGGCAGCAACTAATCAAACAATGAGCCCCAAGAATGGCCATAGAAAGGAGACGTCAATAGGTGCACTGTGTAAAGAAATAACTAACCACTAGCGTTATACAGTATTAACAGACAAGTTCGTAATTCACAGAGGCTGGTTATGCCCTACAAAAACATTTTAAGGAAAACAAAAACTTTGATACGTTCTGATTGAACGAACTCAAGAGGTTTAGGTAATCTGCAAGTAAAGATTATTTTTACTGTTGTTGCTGTTGCTTCTTTGGTATTTATAAAGCTGGTCATTTTGAATCGCAACTTGTGAGAGATCGAAAATATTTCCTTTTGATTAAGAAGTATCTAAAATGTAAATCTCATTTAGCAAACACTGCTAAATCAGGGGAATTGCTTTGTGCATCACTTGGTAAACAAACATATATTTATAGCCATTTGTTATCAGCTTTTTCAAAACGAATTCCAATTATTACCGTGTAATAACATTCACTATTCTTAATGGAATTATTGTTCGTGGTAAAAAGAACAAACCATTAAGAGGTAGAACTGAAGACAGAAGTAATTTTGCAATTCTCTTTACTTTTTATACTAAAGCTAACCTTGTGCTTGAACAACATGTTACTACTACACCAAACAATGCTAAAAATATGTCACCAAAGATACAGACTAAACTGATTAAGCTATGCGGAGAAGAAATAAGGGAAGCAATTGTAAAAGATAACAATGATACTCTTTGCTTCGGCTTAATGTCTAATGAGGCTATTGATTGTCCAGCATTAGAGTAGGTGGTACGCTGCATTAGATTTGTACAAAGAAATGCAAATGATATTGTTGTAGTGAAAAGATCCTTGGCTTCAAAGATGGATGAACGAGAGTGAAACTGTTTGAAAAAAGATGAAGAAAGGGGATAAAGTTAGAATCCTCCGTGAAAGAAGATGTAGCAGTCGATCTAATACATTGTTCAATTTTATATAATTATTTGACGTCATTGTAGCTGCAAAATAAGGATCCTAAGGCATGTGCCTATTGTTGCCCTGTGCCCTGTACTTCGAATTTATTGTTGCATTAGCTTTAGTAGCCAGTATTCTACAAAATGTCGTTCTGTCATCAAAACTGAATACAACGGGTAGATGCTGACATGGTCACTGTGGTAAAAGAACCCAGAGCCGTCATTGCCACCCTATCTGAACTATGTACTAGCGATGATAGCAGAGAAGAACTAGTAGGGACATTGATGTTCAGCCTATGATGCCTGGAGTAACTGGAAGAAACTGAATTGTAATGCTCCTGTTGCTGACACTAAGGAGTAATTGAAGCTGTCGTAGTTTCATCATTTTGTGGAACAACTCCTGGGTGAACTAGAAACCAATCTGGTATACCCTAGTACCTGGTGCCATGTAATCTCTACAAGCTCAATCCACAAATAGTACTTATGTTCCAGTCCTTAGTGATATTTCCGACGAGATGACCACATTGCAGGACACTAAACGTTTCTATGTGGAAGACAATGTGGCAGGAAAAAAAAAGATATTCTAAATCTATTTGTAAAACACAGCGGCCTGATAACGCTGATCTCTGTTCAAACATATCCATTAAATTGACAGTACTTCTATCCATGCCGATATCTTCGACAACTACTGAAAGGCTGTTCAGTGCAATAAATTAAAATTACATATAGTTAACAATAGATGAAGGCAGACTCAGTGGGTTGGTACTCACTTAAATGATGTGCTAAGGAAATCGCATTTAGCTTGTGTTTTCGAGAGAGCTCTTAATGAATTGCAATAAAGCCTCTATCTTTGTTAAAATGTCGAGAATTAAGTGCAAATGTAGCAGACAACGATGTTTGAAGGTGATGGAGAACTTTGAGTTCTTCTTCGTGTCCATTGAGCAGTTTGATTCAAACTTTTAAAGCCTCGATCACCCATCTCCCCTGGTCTGTCAGTTTGATGATGTCTTCTTCGGTACATTCCGGATCTATGCACCTTCTCATGTGTTCGGTAGTCTCACACTCGCCACAGGCATCAAATTTTGATTCATCTGCATAACCCCATTTTACAAGGTTAGCCTTTGATCTTCCCTATTCCACTCCTCAACCTATTCCAACATCTCCAGCTAACCCAGTCCAATTCTGGAATGACACTAAAGGGAAGTGGTTGCTCTTTAGGATCAGTATCGGGGCAGGGTGTTGCAATGGAGGAACTTGAGCGTGATCTTAGTCGTTGCCGAGCTGCAGTTTGGTTGTGAAGTGGGTGCCGCTCATCATTCATTTGTTTGAATCTTTCCCGCCTGCTTGCCAGATCCCGTCGTACGTCAGGCTTATTAATACCTGCACATTCATACAGTTGTTGACTTTAGTTGGTTGGAGGCAGCCTGTGATCTTCCTGCAGGTATCGTTTAGTACCACATCCAGGTTATGTGTGTGCTTTGATGTACGCCACACTGGGCAGACATACTCTGCCGTTGAGAAGCACAGCGGACTGTGTGAGGATTCACTCCAAATTTTGAGTTTGCCAGTTTGGTTAAGAGGGCATTACAGGAGGCCACTTTTCTTTAGTGTCTTTCCAAGGTGCCACTTGTATTACAGAGTACGGTATAGCGTCACACCGAGGTACACAGGTTGTGGGCAGTATTCGAGCTTGGTGTTATCCCTCTGGATCTTCAGTTCTTCTCTTGCTGCCTTGGGGGAGCCCGTTTTTTTTATTCTTCCAGCGGCTTCTGTTCCCACCGAGGTCAACATAAAATAGGCGATTTACAAGCATTTCCTTTACAAAGAGTGTGAGGTGAGTGTCATGTAGGAGAGCATTCAGTTTGTTCAACATCCGCTTGTGGTTGACAGTATCATATGCTGCTGACAGATCTACAAATACAGCACCAGTTATGAGCTTTTCCTCAAAGCCGTTGACGACTCCATTGCTCTATGGTGTTTGCAAGATTAGCCTACTTCAACAAAGCGTTTTACAACACTGATGAAACATATCCCAGGGTCCACGACGAGGACGTTCTTGCTCGGACCCCAACTTTAACTTTGAATTAATGAGGTATTTGATGCTATGGTCATAGTTGCAAGTGATCAAGTTTAAGAAGAATGGGCCAGGCACAGCAATTGTCAAGACGTTTGATTCCAACATCGTTGTTAAAGCAGAGAGAATCCATAGGTCATTTGAAAATGAGCTTTTTAAATCCATTTAATTGTGAAAGTAATAAATAATGTGTACATTAAATTTGAATGATTTGAAGAGCTTTCGCCAATTCTTAGGTTTGAAGCAAATATGACTTTGATTGATAACTAAGGGTTTCGTATCCTCGCCCGTGGCTGAGACATTATTTAGTGCTTACTGTAATCTTCAAATAACTTTATCCTTTAATCTTCTCTATAACTGCAAAACTGGTTAAAGGAACTTTGTTCAGAAATGAAAGTATATTACCAAAACAGCTAGTTTAAGAGTTAAGATACCCATTCTCAAAGTTTGTTTTATAGTGAGGCACAGTTTGTGTAAACTATTCAGAATAATTTAGTGCCGAGGTGCTAGTATACAGCAAATAAAGCATAATCTGCCAACTAAAATGACTACCAGGCTAATAACTTTTAAAGCAAAAGCTATGACTTTATGTTTAACTGTGGTTTATTTTCTTACGTTCGGTCAAAAACTTTTGACATCTTCAGAGAAATTAACATGGTAGGTGAATGTAACATTATAAATGGTTTAGAAGAACAATACATAGTATCATAAAAGACTACATATTTTAGTAACGTGTAAGAGTAATTAACAAGCCATTAACAGGGTGGTAAAAGTAGGGGCTCCGAAAGGGGACTTACAAATAATGTGGACGACTAAAAAAGAAATAAAGCATGATATTTTCAACTTAGGCGCCATTTTGTGGGAAGAAAACGATCCATTCGCGAAGTTTTGACTCACAAAGCCATTTTCGAACAGAAAAACTCCATTAAGCTTAAACGAAAACGTACACAGGAATTCATAAAATAGTCAGCAAGTTATATTTTGGTTTCCAACGCCACCCCTCAACAATTGGCAGCTGTCGATGACGCAAACGTGGGAACTGTTTTCAATTGTTATCCGTACCAATAATTACACATTGGTTTGAATGTCTTAAACCAGTATTAACTTCACTTACATGGTAAAAAGAAATACATGACACTTCTGTCAACCATTATATGTATTTCACCTGTCCTGAATAAAATATTCGAGATAACGTGAAGAAATAAAGACAGGTGATAATTGAAAGGAAGCCTGTTGCCTGGTCATGAAATCTGTTATTGCTTACCAGACCTCTGTCGTAAACAAGCACGCTGCCAGATTTGTTTTCGAAAAATATCGATCCAACTTTGGTCGCTGTCAAGATTTCTTGTCTGGAAAACTTGGCAAAGTGGTGAGTTGCAACGTGAATAAGATATATGTCATGCAAATGCTAAAAACTTAGTTCTTAAAGTAAAAAAATGAGGAAATATGAATGACAGTGAAGGTGAAGAGATATTTGTCGACGGAGTAGAGGTCGCTGATAGTGATACCCACAATTATACCTCGGACGAGGTAACAGGCATCGATGAAAATGGTGGATATTCGCCAACTGAGGTTTCAATAACATCTCACGAAGGGGAAAAGTTTGTTGACGGAGGAAAATCCAATGACGATTTGTTGGAGAGAATGGGTGATATTAACTTATCGAAGGAAATCCAAGAAAACCAAGATGACTCTGCGACGAAGGAAGACTCTTCGCCTACTAAAGTAAATGGAGAACGTATACTGATAGAAAGGGACGGAAAATTTGAACTTGTAGATGCAGGCGCAGTTAAAGCTGAGTTTTTTGGTATGCTTGGCTTGAATGTTAATGATACGAATGGCGAGGCTGGAAGTGCTATCAAAGATGAAAAGCCGTCCAAGCAAGAGGTATCAAATGGTGAGTCAGATAACTGTCATCTCAGTTATTGATACTTGATAATTCATCCTTATCTAAGGCTTGGAATAACTGATAAAGCCAATTTGATGTGATTTAAGGTAATATAGATAAGCATTGTTAACTTTTGCAATGTACGCTTTCTTGTACCGAAAGTGGTGTTTTTAAAGCTCTGAACAGTTATGGATTTGGGAACCGTGATAAATCAGTGGATTATTTCTGACTCTTGCAGGTGAAATCACTCAGTATGTTAGACCTTCAGATTCGTTATTATTTTATTCGGTACCGTTTTTTGATTTTTCTTATGTCCCAAACCTGTTTAAGTTCTAATGTAATGGTTTTACGGTGTAGTTAGGAATGTACTGTACTTCAGAACATGGATCATTAGATGATATAGTATGGCTTTGGCACTAAGAAGTAGCAGGTGCCTAGTTCTTGCTTTGTTATTTTTTCAAATTATAGTAGCATCCGGAAAGTTGTCTTGAGGATGAAAAATAGTTGTTTTATTCACTAACTTACTAATTATTATTAAAATACTTCTTATGGTTGAGGGCAAGCAACGTTTTAGAAATTGATCTCCAAGCAAGAATAGATTTTAAAATTGACAATGCTTAATCATTTTATTACCTTGGCAAGGGTTCGGGGAACAGGATATCAAGATTTTGTCTTGTCTCTTTGACCTGTGCAAATGGAGGTAGACTGCTTTAAAACTTAGGTTGTTTGGTGCTTACTACAGTGATAAAAATGACATCTTTTGCAGTACTTGTTTATATTGCGTTTAACTTTTTGTATAACTTCCTTGCACATATTATCCTGAAGTGACGTTGTCTCCTTAGACCTCTAAACATGTCTTACTAGAAACGTATCACCTGTTGTTCTTTTAAGAGGATGACGATAAAGGCTCTTCTAAGCAGAGGCCACACACTAGTCCAGTTAGAAGACACAATCTGCAAAAAAGCAAAAATATATTACCTGAGGGAAATCGCTCCCAAAGTGCCGCAGTTAGGAGAAGACCAAATCCAGAGTATTCTCATATCAAGTCAAAATATGGAATGACAGATCAGCAATTGGAAATGAAAAAGAAACGTGAGGAAGCTCTTCTACGAAGGAAAAAAGAGGAAGAACAAAGAATTAAGGAAGAAAATGAAAGACGGAAGCAGGATGCAGAGAGAGCATTTCAGGTAATTATGTGCTTTATGGAGTAACCAGAAAAATCAGTCAAGGGGTGCTTGCTGGGGTAATACAATGTCAAGACTGTGTAAATAGAGGGATAAAGGACATTGTTTTATTACTAAATCTTGTAAGCATAATCTCAGACTAATGATACTAGCACCATGATGTTGTAGTCAGCCCTTCATATATAATTATCTTCTCTGTTATTTTGTGACATTTTAGTCTATTATGAATATGTAAGTTTATCATCACATTTTTCCTTTTCAGTGTAATTTTTGAAAATAAAGTCATCACAACACAATTTAAAAGGTTGATTTTACAATGGCATCAGAGTGCTATAATCTTTTAAAGTTGAGCTATACTTTTACAAACTTTTATCCTGGCAACAGACCATTTGTTCTTAAATAAAGCTGAGAGAATTACCAATTTTTCTGTTCAGAAATGCTATAACCTCAAACAGTTATGCTTGCAAGTTGTTATGGAGTGTCAAATTTCTTTCTATGATCATATAAGTGGTCTACCTAGAATTTATTAAGTGCTAATCAAAATGGTGACTGTAGTAGATGTGAATGATTCACAAAATTGTAGTGACATGAGGCTAGTATATAACTATAAAGTAAAATATATTTGTAAGTTTCCTACCCTTTTGATAATGATCCATCCACATAGTAGATGTGAACACAAGTGTTGTCAGACACTAAAATAAGGTGTATGAAAGTGTTCTCAAAAATATTTTTTGCAGTAAATGAGCTTTTTATGAATTCTTGGACATTTGAATTAAGAATTAGGCCAGTTGCAACTGCCTGTGGAGAGAACTTACTCATATGTTTGGCACCACCTAAACATAGTGTTATTGAAACAGAAATTAAATTAATTTGCTGTCAATGAAAACCAAAGTTTCAGTGCATTATGATTTCATGTTAGATTGGTTTAAGCATTACTTTTTCTGCTTGACATTTGCTCCTTATGAAGCATAAAATAGCACCAAGAAGTTAAATAACTATGAAAAAAGGAAAATCCCTCAATATTTGTTGTATTTGTTGTTGTAGTGCAAATGCTGAAATCTGTGTTGAAAGTGTCTGAAGTCATTCTCTTATACTATGAAATTTTCTCACAATCTAAAGTACTTTTTGTATTTCTTATATACTGCAAAAGGTTTTTCTAAGTCAGTTTTGACAAAAATGCTGCAATAACCGACCTCACGTAATGAAATTTCTTAATTGTTAAGTTATAAGTATTGGCACATTCAATTTCATTAGGTTAGATTTGAAACTACAGTGAGATTTGTAGTTCACAAGTGATATTCTCTGATGATGACAGAATTGTTTTAGATAATTACATATGTAATTGAACGTAAATTGTTGAGCTGTTTAGACAATAAGCTTTTGCGTTTTGTTACCATATTATGAGTCATCTTTTGATCACATGGTCAAGTTCAACCAATTTTGTGAAAGTCAGTCCTTGAAAATCTCAGTTATGCTTCTTTTATACAACACATTTCAGCAGACTTTGTTGTCCATATATCAGGAATATCAGGAAGCATTCTATATTATATATTCATGATTGTATATATAATCAGTTTGTTAAGATGTATTCTTTGACATTTTTGCAACATATGTGTTTGTAGTTAAATTTTAAAAGCCTATGCCATAGCCTATTTCATATGTAGGAATTATGTCCCTGTTCTTATTTGTAAAATTGAAGAGAATTTGTAATTAATGTCACCAAAGATATTTGGATTTAATGTCTTAAGCAAATACAGTATACACACCTACTGATAATCCACATTTTTATTTGACAATTTAATTGTATTTGGTAAAGCAATTGTTTCTGATTTTGGTTCTACAGGCATGGCTCCATGCAAAAAATACTGAATCTCTAGAGAAGAAAAAGGAGATGCTTAAAAGTCAGCAAAAGGATGATGGCCATGACAAAGAAGAAGAAGCTAATAAAGCATATCAAATGTGGCTCGAAGAAAAGGCAAAGCAAATTAAGAAAGAGAGATATGTAGAGAAATGTCGACTTGAAGAGGAAGCTTCCTCATATGTGATAAGAGACAGAAATTTATGTGAGGCTGCTTTTCAGAGGTAATTGGTTCACCAAAGTGTAATTCATGTGCTGTTTACTGTTCAGTTTTTGCACCTGCTCTCATTTTGTTTGGCCCATTTTAGTATTATTTCTCTGGCTGTTTTATAGGATTTGATCTTTTGATTGTATTTTGATAGTATTTTATTGAATGGATCCAAAGCATGAATTTTAGAAGCATTCTATAAGCAATGTAATGTAGATTGTGATACATATTTGATTTTCATCTGTTAAAATAGTCAGTCAATGTCCGTCAATATTTTGTGTTCTTTTAAAAGCTTCAAAAACGATTAGGTCATTTGTTTTATTGACATTCGTAGCTAGTTATGAAATAACAATAGCTGTTCTTTATTTAGAGTATACTTCTATCATAGTGTATGTTTCAATTATCAATTGTTAATTTGCTAATTTCTTTGGTTTGTTTCCTTGTGTAGCAAGTTTATATCTGCAGCAATGTACAGATTTAAACTGCAAACATTTATTTAGGAATATAAAATGATCAAGTATAAAATCAAGAGTTGATCTTCTTTTTACTTACTGTCATATTCATTGTTTCTTCTCTCTTAAAACTAAGTTGGCTTAAAAAGAAACGTGCTGAGACACCAAAGAAAGCCAAAAAAGGAAAAAAGAAGAAAGGACGTGGGAGAGAGGTGGTGTCAACAAAGCCATCCTCCAAAAGGTACAGGGCACAATAAACTTATTGTCACCCTCCTTGTTTCTCCTCCTCCTCTTGCTACCATGACTACTGCTACTACTACTACTACTACTACACACGGAACTTATGAAATTTTAAATAAAGTAATGGTATTGCTTATTATTACTGTGTACAGGGATTTAGCTGGCTGGGGACATGTGCCACCAATACTGGGGCACAAATGAGCTTGTGTCCAAAAATCAGCGGAGACTGTCACTGTTCAGAAGATTCAAAGCTATCTAATATGTATTGTATTTTAGTAATATGAATATGTAGTAAACTAGTCAGAATAGACCAACCTATTGGTTATAAGTACATTTAAGAAAGAGTTTTGTTGATACCCCCATTGCTAGGGGTTTTGGTACCGTGGTTTACTGGGCTGTGTCCCCCAATAGTTATTTGCTGGCTGCCTCGCTGGTGTATCTTAGGTTATTTTTATTTCCATGTGAAAGATTCAGGTAGCCAATTCAAAGGTAAAGTGAGACTTGCGATTGTGTTTTAATATGCACAATGCGTTTATGTTCAGTTGGGAAGAAACTTGCTTGGTTTTGTCATAGCAGCACAACATGTACCTCTTGAAGGATCCCTGGCCATTGCATTTACAGTGCATTTTGTTCTCTGCTAAGCATTGATTTTGCTGATACTGTGTTTTTGGTCATTTGTGCAGCACTTTTCTTATCTTTTTTTATATTGCTTTGCCATGTAGGTTCTCAGATTACTATGGGTACAAAAATACCTTGTCTGTCTGAAGTGACCAGCTGTGTGATACTTCACATCAAGTATACACATTCTCATTGATTTGTTCCAAAAGAAAGCATTGTGAGCTTAAAACCCAGGACATTGATGCTGTCAAAGGTCCTAGTATAAAGTAAAACGGTACATGTAAATATATGTAAATTTGTTATTCTGGAAGACGCGTTGCCTAAATGTGTTGGGAGGTTTATAGTTTGCTCGTTGGAAGTTTTGGAAGTTTCTCTCGAATCTTTAATATTAATGAGCATAAATCTACAACCATCAGAAGTGGAACAAAATTTAACATTTCCTCCAATTTTTGCTGTCAAGAAGAAGCGGACACAATAGGTCACAGTTGAGCATGTGTTAAAGTCTACTGCTTGCTACGGGATTGTGCAGGGGCAAGAAGTAAGAATGAAATCGTGGGATTTTTGCCATTAAAAATCTCTCAGTTCTAGTCATGTTTGTTAGTCACCAAATTCATCTTGGTTATTTTTATCCAGAACTGAATAAACGAAAATGGTTTCGACTATGACTTATCTACCCGTTTGTTGTAAGTTGTCGGAAAATGGTATGATATTTTTATGTCCGTGGAATGTTGTTGTTGTTGTCACTGCGTAGATTCAGATTCCTTGTCAAATCTTGCAGTGGGTAGAATTCGATGGCGAATAAAGTGGAAATAGTTTGCGTCACGAACTGCGTTTATGACAACATTTAATGATGCTTGCAGGACCGCTGCCACCTATGGAACTTCCTTCTTTTTCGTCCTGGACTTGGGATTAGGCAATGGCAGAATTATGCCAATGAGATCACAGGTTATTGCAAACACTAGGCCATATATTGTGTTGCTAATGTCAGTTAATGATTGCCGGAAATTTTGACAGTTAGGACTTGTGACTGACTTTGTCAGTTAGGTAGGAGCCGTTGGTAAACCAGTGTAAATCAACTGCTGTAGTGTTTAGTTTTTACTTACGCAAAATAGACTGCATAGACAATTCTAATCATACATATTTATGTTATCAGTTGTTAATAAATATCAAGATTTAAGAAGCTTAGAGTAAAACAGAACCTCTCTCGATTTTCGTCTCTATTTTCCGCATTTTTTAGCAGACACAAATGATAAGAAACAAAAGTTTTGCGACTACCTGAGCGTCGAAACCTGGCCTCGTGACTGCAAATCTAACCCCTTTCTACTTAGGCTAGCAGCTGAATACGAAACGTGGAAAGACTCTTCGTCATTTATCCCCAATTGTCCACTCATGTCATTGGATTTTTATACATTGGTGTAAATATTTACAAGCAGTATGAATGTTTGGAGCAAGGTTACATAAAAAGCGGCAGCTTATTATTATTGGCAAACTTATGCGATTTTGTCTTTTACATTTGTTCTTTGACAACTGCAAATCCTGTGCGAATTTTATTATCGTTCTTGATGGTCTCTGGTAGTTGGAAACGATAGACAAAACATAGAGTATAATTGAATTTGGCTCTTACATTAGGCTCATTGTTATTGTTTGAGCCACGATATACAATGAAACTGACTCTTCGTAACTGTTCTTGCAGGTTTCAAGTGTGGGAGGTCATAATTGAATCGAAACTTTAAGCCACAGGTTCTTTTCGAACATGTCCAATATTTATTTGTCCTGTCGACAAATAAACACATTTTGCTTTCCATTTTTCTGAAGTCCTGCGGGAAATTTAGATAGTGTGAAAACTTAACTGTAAAATCAAGTTTTTTATTGTGTCAGGAATTCTGTTCACTGACAGCAATTTGGAATTCGCGTGGTAATTACGAACAAAGTAGGAATGGGCCTTAACACTATATATGATGTATACTTTAGAACTACAATTGGAGCTAGGAGTGTATATATTTCAGCAGTGCCGCCGAGAGGGGGTAGCCGGGGCAACCGCCTCGGGGCCCGGTCCATTTCGGGGGCCCGTAAGAAACTGAAGCTGTTTTATTCTGTTATGTTTTGTAATGATATCAAGGTGAAGACTTAAAGTTATGTTGTAATTACCTACTGTTTACTTTCTTTAGCTTTAGCGAAAATTTAAAAATTAAATAATTAAAAACTTTTAAAAGGGGGGACGTTTCTATTAGCTGCCCCGGGGCCTGTCCTAGCTCTCGGTGGCCCTGTATTTCAGTATACTTAATTATATTTAAGTGGGAGGAAATTTAACAATGACCGCGGAAAATTAGAATCAGCCAGTCAGAAAACTTATACGTTAGATTCAAACGGAATGGATTAGAATAATTTCGCGGTTGCTGGTATGATTGTATGAAATGTGAACTGCAACTGACCGATATGACCAATTCATTGATCCTTTAATGACTGCCTCTTTTTAAAGAGACGAAAAAACTTTTACTACAACCAGCCCCTTAAAGGCAGAGTGTCTGATTCACAATTTTTTCCTTAAAATCCTGGTGTTGCTGAACACTTATGTTTTTTAATTTCATTTGCTGTAAGTTAAATTCTTCGGAATGAAATACAGAAAAGGAATAACGAACGGATGTGTCGCTTATTTCAAAATTTTTTTGCTTTTGCCTGTCTTTTTGCAAAAGTTTGACTTAGCAACTTGCATTGTCGTATCCAAATACGAAGGTAATATGGCGTATGGGTTAGGAATGTCAGCTACTTCATTTCCTTTTAGCGTAACAGTCATGAAAGAAGCTAAATAATCTGCAATATAGCATGTCCCGAGCCATTCTCCAATACGATGGCTAAATATATTGCAAATAAGATCAGAAACCATCACTGATTTTTCAGCCCCCCCCAAAAGTTTGACCTTCAAAATTGTCAGGTCTACTTTAAACTTCCTTGGTTAAGCAATGCTTCAATCCTCATAAAAACACAGATTGAACAACCTTTGTCGTACAAAAGTCAAAAATAATCTTGAAAATTTGCAACATTGCACTAAAAACATATCGGTGCCTGAGCTTGCCAACCACTGTAATGCCCCTTCCATTCATTTCTAAATGATCCTAGCTCTTCCTCGCACCTATGTTATCAAACAGGTATGGTAAAGTAAGAAAAAGTAACAAACAGCAATTAGTTCATAGC
>JANTCA010052350.1:0-17814 GCA_024741275.1 Chironex yamaguchii
AAAAACATGTTATAGTTGTGATAATGCATAGTGCAATGAAACACAAAAACATGTTATAGTTGTGATAATGCATAGTGTAATGACACATAAAAACGTGTTATATTTGTGATAATGCATAATGCTATTACACACAAAAACATGTTATAGTTGTGATAATGCATAGTGTAATGACACATAAAAACGTGTTATATTTGTGATAGCGCATAGTGCAATGACATACAAATATTGAAATATAAACAAATATACATTGGCTATAAACGTTTGCCACCAGATATCCAAATTTTTGCTACAATAGATAATTCCATTTCTTTACAACAGACAAATCTACTTATTCTAGAATAGATAATTCCAATTTACTCTACAATACAATTCTAATTCTACTACAATGGATAATTTCAGTTATATACAATAGATAATTCAATTTTTATACAATACACAATTATATTTATTCTTTAACATATTTTTCTATTTTTTCTACAACAGATTATGACATTTCAATAGATAATTGAATCCTTTCTCTTGTCACCACCTTGCATCATGTTGCACTGAAATATCAAGTAGAAGACTTGAAAGATTCTTTAATTCAAAAGAAGGTCTATCTTACTCTTCCAAGTGATACCTTGTTCAAAAACCTCATATTTCATGTAAATATTCCTTTTTTTCATATCCCATCTATCATGGGAAACACTGTAGAGTGAATTTTGGTTGTCATACTTACTCAATTGGCTATTTACATTTTCATTCAGATGGTCTTGAAGTAATAGCTACGACAACGTGCTGTGGGCAAGTTATACATTCCAATCTTCCAATGCTACATTTATTATTACCAATTTTTTGGTGGAAAATAGTAATGCTTGCTTATAAAGTATAATTAAAAGTGTTTATGAAATTATGTCACATATTGTTATTTTATGGAGATGTTGCAGTAGCAGCCTCGAGATGATGATGATGAAGATTATTTTATGGCAAATGACCTATACTTCCAAAGATATTGGTCAAGAGATGAGAGTGACTTTCATACCTCGGTAGTTCCAGTTAATGCATGCCACCTAATTTGGACAAATAAAATCAGATACAGAATATAATTATGAAAACAATTAATTTGTTAGATACACAAAGAAAAGTAAATCTTTACCATCTTATTAAAAATGATATTTATACAACTATATAACTGGAGATTACATCAATAGTAGCATTGAAAAAGAGCTGACTTGTAACCCTTAATTTGATAGTAAACACTCAAACCTGTTGTGCCATCACAACACACAGCTCAAAAGATGGGCATTGGATATGGATGAAGGGAAATTCACTAATCTATATTCATGCTTATGAATAATATTGTGATATAATATAAAATATATGTATTACTTCAGCAAACAAAAGTATTTAATATATACATTTATATACTACATATATCTGACATTAATGAAGGCCCAAGCCAAAACACAAAAATGAATTTAATGAATTAATGAATTTCCGTTTATCCACGGCTCGGTTCTGGCTCGTAATACCAATGACTTTGGAAGTCGTTCACCAAATCATTGAGCTGTGATTGCACGGAGGTTTGTGTGTTGGCTTTAGAGTCTAAGGGTTACCAGTTCAAGCCTAATCAGCTTCCCATTTATTGCAGCTACTGTGGTAATCCTTGACGCTTGACAAACATACAGAAATCAAAGTTGCAACATTCACACTCAAAAGCCAACAACCAAAGCAATGTGCCATTCTGACACAGAATGTTGTCAAGTCCTTGGTATTTTAAGTTTCATGTAGTTATATATGTGGATATATACATCTGCAACTGACAAAAGCTAAGGCTAAAGGCAAAGACCGTGACAAACTGCCTCAGTTCCTATTATTCAGCAGGTCGACAATGTAGATGAGTTCCCATACCAAAGTGCAAAGTGTGCCAGCGCACACCCATCTGAACTGGAGAACAGGAGATGCCTCACCCTTTGTCAGAGCCCCTTTCGTTACATAAATAAGGCATGGCAGAATACATCTATCACCATCCAAACCAAGCTCCATCTTCTTTAGGCCACTGTGACCCTCTCCATGCTGGACGCATCAGAGACATGGATGCTGTTGTCTTCAACAGCATGTGCCCTTGATTTATTCCATTACAAGTGTCTCCACTCCATCCTGTGGATTAGGTGGTCTCAGAACATGTGGAATGAGGATGTCTATGCCTGCTCGGGGAATCCCATCCCTCTGTCAAGTCAAGTGTAGAAGGTTACAGCATGTTGCCTGCCTTTGCCATGGTGTTCCTGCTAGACACATGCTGGAGCCTACCTCCACTACCTCTCCAGAATGCTGGTGACACCCTAGTGTGCCAGCTTGCTACTTATGGCCCTCTACATACAGGAAAGGACTGAGACAGGTTGTGGAGCTTGGCTGTAATGGGCAGCTTTTTTAGTCTTTGTTATAGATAAACATATTTCTTCTAAGCAAATTCCACATGGTACTCGTAAGTACATATGCCTATAGACACTCAATAATATAAAGTGCACGACTATAAGCCTTTGGACCCTTCCTACAGAGCAATACACATAACCACTATGTTTACATTTGTATGTAACTAGTGAATACGTTGATTAAGGGATGCCCTGTAGGCACAAAACACCTGGTGATTGTAAGCAATGGACATCACTGGTCACATCAGGACATTTGGTTGCCAACTGAGTTCACAGTGTACACTGCAGTGCTTAAGTCTGTTCTGCTTTATGAAACCGAAACATGACCGATTAAAGTAGCAGAGGCAAAAAAACCGAAATAGCAATGGCAATCAATTACCCAGATTGTAGCAAATGCTCCACAGGACTTTTCATATAGAAATTGTCACTAGGGTAGTAAATCGCCCACGTTGATAACCTTAGGAGGGCAATCGCCCTTCAAAGAAGTTATTATCGCAGACAGCCTCCAAGGTCTCAGGAAGATATTACTGTATTGGCCTGACCACACTTCCTTAATATTTGGTTCCAGGATGCGGAAATTTGACTCTTGAAACAAACACGATGATAGAGACTTAGCGATGGTAGACCAAGCCATTAATGAACTCTGCTATGATACTGACTAAACGATTGATAAACTGTCCACTTTGCGAAAAGAGTGTCAAAAAAGTTTGGAGAAGCCTTTTCTAGTGACAGACCATTATCATGGATGCTATAAATCAGATAGTTTAGAAATTAAAGGAACAAAATGGGTGTGAAACACGTTTTCATGAGGGTGATCAAGAGCCCTCGTAAATCATTCAGTGACGGTGATGGCGAGGGTGAGCACCTGCATCAAATGAAAAGGCCTAGTCAACGATGGGCAGAGAGGCTAACTGATACTGCTTGTAAGCACAGATGCATACAGACAGAAAACAAAACATGCGAATGACTATGAGCCTTCCCACCTTCTCCAACAAAGCTAGTCTTATCACTTGTAAGTGGAAAAGGCAACATGATTTGCAGTCTTGAGACCTGCATTTGAAGTCTGGTGGTCAGACTTTCCTTCTGTCTTCACTGTTAAACCAGGGTGCATTCTGTGTTGAGGCTTGAGGTATGCCAATTGCTCCTCAGGTGCACGCCAATGTTCACAATAAGAGTAATTCACAAAGCATGAAATCAAGTTTGAAAAAACAGCATAGACCAAAAAAAGGCAAGTACAGACATTTCTGCATTTCATTACATGAGTATGCCAAGGAATATAATCTAGGCTAAATCCACACTGGCATACCAAGAGGAAAGCTAACTCCATGATGGAGATCTTCAGGACTAAGTGCATGAAATGCCCTATGGTTGTTAAAGGGGCCAGTAATATGTTTCAAGGTCATTGGGGGAGAGGAAGCCTTATCTGTAAATGAATTAAAACACTGCATTTCACATCACCTGAATCTCATGTGTTGGGATATATTCCTCGCGGAAAGCTTTTCCTTGTAGTCTTGTTAATAGACATGATTTTCCAGTGTTCCTATCCCCTTTTAAAATTATTTTCACTGTAAAAATAAAAACATATAAATATATCTTCTGATGAAGATAATATCGAAACGTCAAAATGATGGTGTAATAATGAGCAGTATAACATAGATTTCAAGTGTTTAACTGTAACATTATAATTAGAACACTCGTCAATCATCTACGAGAGCTACAGAATTAGACAGGGCTGTCTAGTGTAAAGTGCAGGAGTAAATTTATGATTGTGATCAACAGACACACAAAAGGGCGTGCAGACAGAGGGGCGGGTAGACAGACGGGCGGGTAGACAAACGCACATAACGACACGTACAAATGGGTTATTTCATCAAACCCTCTCACCTTTACTACTTACCTTGTACCGCGATTTTGCTGTTGGTTTTGGATAAACGCGCTTAGGCCTACCATATGCATTTTGTAAAGCACTTACTTTGGTATATTCATCCAAATAACGCCAGAAGTGATCTTGTGAGAAGAAAAGAACATTACACAATGTGGTCACAACATCCATCGCTATATATATAAATCACAATTCCTTCTGCTGGTACTTACTATTATACTGAATCCCACGTGAAAATCGCTTCTGCATACTCTCTGTCATAACTGCCACGCCGGTGGGAAACGTCACCTTATCCTCCCCCTTCTTAGTTAACTTCCTTAGCGCTGAAAACATGGTTTTTGATCTAATCTTAATTAATCTGACAATATAAAGTGTGAAATTGCATCGATGTTCATTAAGTCGAGATTAGCCAATGCCTATCAATGCGTTGCCAAGTTTAGTACTCAACGATGCGCGCTGAAGTTCGAAATATATCCAAATATATCTTTCAGCTGTGTGGTTGCAATGAAATAATGAAAAAGTCGGCGACTATTCCGAATACATCTAAGTCAACTGTAATTCAATCATGTGTAGGTTATTCTAAACTGTTCCAGAAAAGCCTGCTCGTTGTGTATCAAACTCCTCAATTTCATCAACAATTTGTCTTTAAAATATGAGCTTGCAGCATGATGAAACGATTATCAATACTTAAACAGGCTGGATAAAGATGCAAAATCGTGTATTTCGTCTCCATCACCTGCGATTTGGCTTTTCATTTAAACAGACCCTGGTTGCTGATTGCAGAATTCAAAAACAGCCGCCATCTTGACATTAGTGCCCAACTCTCTTTTTATGCAGCAAATAGAAAGGTTGTTGACCGGAACTCAATTGTCCATAGTATCCCTTCTCGGTGGGGGGGGGGGGGGGGTTGTGGCTTTCGGGGGAGAGGACGGGAGTGAAAGGTGCCAAGGCCTAACAAAATGAGATCGCAATAAATTTCTGATCATCGATCAATTAATTACAACTAAATATTCTCAAATCTTTTTGGCTTCTCAGGAAGTGAATGAAGCGAGTGCTATGGGACTTCTTTGGGGAATCAACAATGATTTTAACAATTAGTATAACCAACAACAGTATAGTCGCAATAGATATGCAAGGTGGAAAACACAATCTTCTTTCAACACTTCTATCTACTATAAACCCACTTTCACTGGACCTTTTACTAATTCTAACAGTTTCATACTATTTCCATACCGTACAAAAAACGTATAATTCACTGTCTGCTAGTCGTCTACTTTAATATTTGTTTCTGTTGTAATATTCTTCATTTAGAATTACAAAAACTACGTGCACTATTATGTTAAAATGGCTACCCTTCAGGCGCTCATATATTTTTGTATTCGTTTATTTTTCGTTAAAGTGCGCCCCACTAAATGTATATATAGCACTGCTCCCAAAATGGTTTTACACTTTTCCGTGCCATTCACAGGGCAATATAGTTATCGTATCCATAGTCAACTTACAAGACCTTAACACAATAGCTTTCCATATGTCACTTTTCGTTTTGTTTTACGACCAGTTTGTCGCATGAAGACCTTTCCCATTTCAGGACAGGACTCCCAAATGTATGAAATCGCATGTGGTCTATCAATTTACGTGTAAGAGCTTCAATGCCTAGACCAAACTAAGCTCCACTTGCATGTGCAAGCCTCAGAACATATGGCATTTTCTGTCTGATGCTGTCTGACCCCTCCTCCTTCATTATATTGGAGCATCTTCAGATCTTCAGTTCTTCAGATCATCATGGTTCCATGAACGAACATTTGTTAGCTTCATCTATTTTAAATTCTGATTTGCTTCTTTATGGAAGTCTCTTGGTGGCCAAGCACAAACCTTCACTCAATAATAATTAAAACACGGCACCTTTGTTTCTCTTTTACTAGTTCACATTATTTATAAGTCCCCCTACTTATACCGCCTTGTTAATGGCTTGTTAAGTACTCTTAAACCTTACTACAATATGTCGCCTTTTATGATACTAAGTACTGTTCTTCTAAGCTTTTTACAATGTTACCTTGACATGCCATGTTAATATATCTAAAGATGTCAAAAGTTTTAGACTGAATGTAAGAAAACAAGATCATAGTTAAAAGTAAAATCATGCCTATTACTTTAAGAACAATTAGCCCAGTAGTCATTTTTATATGCATACGTCATTTATTCGTTATTTGACGATAAATTTCGGATGAACACAAAAGACTGGTGATTTCTTATATTGATAGGTTATAATCAATATAAACTGATCTTACTGTGTTTTCAAACCTGATGGATGGATTTTACTACCCGAAATATAACGTCAAATTAAGATTAAATGCCGTTATTGGTTATACTAACTATTGAGACACGGAATGCCAGAAAAGTTTTGACCTACCCATAAATTAACAATCATTCTATTTGTTTGTTTGTTTGTTTGTTTGCTTAACAGCTCACATATTTTTCTCCCCTTCCCCATCTTTTCTGATTACTGAATCATGGATGACTGACGCGCATGTCACCCGCAAACCAATAAGAGGGTTTGAGGATTAAAA
The DNA here is from genome assembly GCA_024741275.1 of Chironex yamaguchii. Classification (NCBI taxonomy): domain Eukaryota; kingdom Metazoa; phylum Cnidaria; class Cubozoa; order Chirodropida; family Chirodropidae; genus Chironex; species Chironex yamaguchii. Next base: position 6,861 of record JANTCA010052350.1, read on the forward strand.
TCGGTTAACAGGTTCCTCGCTGATGAGCCATAAAAAACAACAGTTAGAGACGAAAATAATTCCTATTGAATGTGTGTGTCTGTGCCTGTATAGGGTTGAAATCTGTTGACAGGTTCCTCGATGATCAGCCAGAAAGAGAAAATTACTTCCTATTCAATATACCGCCTTGAAAATTTGCGACTGCGCTACAAACATACTTAAAAGCTTTTATCGTCTGACACTCTTCAGAGTATGAAACGTCAGAAAGGAAGGTAAGTATATTGTAACCTATTTATACCAAACATGTAGCAAAACTAGCCAATCCTAGACAGGAAAGGAAACAAAGGAAGGCAAAATGAAGAAACAAAACATTATTGGAAGAGTCCAAGTTAAAAAAACGTACTCTGTCTGCCTACAGAGTACTGGTTTTCTTGTTTTAATCTAGACAGACTTCAATACAGCAATAAAAGACGATCTACCTGTGCCAATATTGGAAGATTGTCTGCATACGTTAATTGTTCATATTCGTGTTCAAAGGGTATGAAATTGGGATCATGATTTAGTAGTTCATCCCCTGAACTGATAGTGCATGTTAAATTACATGCAACTTGGACATTCTTTTGCAATGCGCCCTCCGAAGGTCTCATTTGTCATTACTACCTGGAGCAAGGAGGTATCATTTCCATTACCGTTTGTTTGTCTGGCTTATGTCAAAGTTACGAGCAGATTGTCAAAAAGCTTTTCAAGGGCTGTGAAGAAACAAGAACCCATTAATGTTGAAACCTGTTCCAGGACGTCGTCTGGATTTTGGGTCATTTTAAACTTTTCGGTAAAAATATCTTCATAAAATCACAACTAGTGAGGGCATCCTCATTCAGGAAACCCAGTTGCCATGAAGCTTATTAGTACAGCTCATTAGAAAGTTCAGAGAACTAGGAAATCCCCCCTGACCCCATTGGTTTGGCAGAGGTCTGCACTTCCCCAGGGATTCCAATTCGATTCAAATCAATGTGCTCTACATCTTCAATCATCTTCATCATCATCTCTCTCTTGTTTTCCATCAACTAATTCCTCATCTTCTTGAGGTTCATCCTTGTCTATCAATTTTTTAGGTTATCCACTCTTCTACTACAAAGAGCAAAATAGACTACAAATCCAATAAAAAAGGCCTATTGTGCATGTGTCAATTTATTAATCATTTTCAAGAAATAATCTTAAAAAGTGTATAGTGTTGTAGTGTACAACAAATGGATTAATTAGCAAATTAAGCAACACAATCTACCGATGAAGCTATTACATCTACTAATGAACAAAAACAATCAGTTGGATCAATCTCAGAGAAAGTGACATGACTTGAACTTACCAAACTATTTACTAACGGTCCTTTCCTCTCTAGAAGCATGACGCATTAGTGATTGCATAATATTATCTTCTTCTCTTTTTGTTGGTAAAACCTTCTTGGTAGCTAAACAAAAAGCTATAGTTCACAACCACCAAAGCGCCACACCTCGTTACCATTGTTATTGGTAAGACTGCCTTACTATCTAGTCTATATTTATCACCTTTGTTAATCATTTATTAATGCTCCCTATTGTTTCACACCATCTGTTTCTTCTATGTTTGTATGCTACATATTTAACGAAATATTATTTCTATTCTATTCCAAAATTAATCTCTATCATAATTTGTCCTCCGAAGTTTTATAAGTGTTGACGGAATGTAAAAATAACAAAGTCATATAGATAACATATATTGTTGGGATATCGCCTTGAAAATTTGCGACATTGCGCTAAAATCATACTTAAAAGCTTTTTTCGTCTGACACTCTTCAGAGTATGAAACGTCAGAAAGGAAAGTATATGTATATGGCAACCTATTTATACGAAACATGTAGCAAAACTAGCTAATCATAAACAAGAAAGGAAACAAAGAAAGAGAAAATGAAGAAACAAAACATTATTGGAAGAGTCCAAGTGACAAACGAACTCTTTCTACCTACAGAGTACTGGTTTAGTTGTTTTAATGTAGACAGATTCCAATACACTTAGACGAAAGGACGATCTAGCTGTGCCAATTAACTGAAAATTCTCGTCCTTATACATTGTAGTGCATTCTGAATTTTTAGTAAATGTTGGCCTATGGCAGAATTGCATGTTTTGGCAGTCATTTTCGCGAAATTATAAAATACTCAAAACGTAAAAATTATTAATTATCCAGGTCTTGTCATGTCTCTTTCTGTCCCTGATAATTATTAGTTTAGTTGTTATATTCATTGGAAGATAACATTTTGAAGATAACACTTGGTACATCAACTACATGTACATAAGTGTAAGGCATTGATGATTCAGTTCCATTCCATATCAGGAGTTGCATAGTATGATAATCCTAGCATTTCTCAAAAAACAATTGTCATTCAGGTGAAATATTGACGAAGTATTAAAAGTAAGGGCACAAAAGTGCCCAGGATAACCTTCTTTATAATCTAAAGCACGGCAAAGATCACATGACAACTAATTACTCCACATATCTTTGACAGGGTTATTTTCTTGGGGCCTATAAAAAGCAATACATGGGGCGCAAACACCAACCCACCACAGTGGAACAACAATATATAAGCGTTTTGAACTGTACCTTCTTGACCGGGCTATTGCACAGACACTGGTAGCAAGTATATTTTTGACGTCTGCCAAATGCCAGCTTTCTCCTTTGTCCATTGTTGATAAAGCCAGGGCATCCCCCCAATACAAGACTTATGACGTCATTTTTCCGATGCATTCAACGTAGGCCTTATTGACCACATTATTTGCAAATTTGTAAACGTATTCAATTACCCAGCCTTGTCAGAAACGCGGGATTTCAAGATGCACGAGGATAATCGGAAATTACGGATAACTGAAAATATAACAATGACGACGAAACCAACAAAAATAAACAAGATGAAGTTGTAAACGTTCATTTTCCGAGCACACATTCCAAACTGACACACTAATTACTTATAAAATAGGAGTGAATCTTTGACTCAATGCGCGATGCCTCACACTTCCTGGCGATCATTTCCCAAATTGGATCAGTGTGGAAGTGATTGCAAGTGATGCCAGTTTTTCACACTTTATTTGGGCCGGATAACAGAAGTCCGGAGAAACGGTGGATCGGATAAAGGAATAAGCTCTCTACTTATCACTTCCACTTTTGCGGGGATTGACCACTAATGGAGTACCTTTCCACTTGATACTCAAATTTATAGCAACTTTACGGTAAAATCCAAAACTCGATTTACCCAAAATAAAAAAAAATCCACGACGCAAGTGTCAATCATATTTTATCTTTAAGTTCATTTTCAATGCTTTACAGATATGTTCCGCAAACTGCTTGTAATTGACTTAAGCACTTTTGTCATTGGCCAGCAATGGATCCCTTTCAGAGCCGGTTGACGTTGGAAACACATTCACAATCCCTTGAGACTCCTCTGCTTTTTTCTTGGATGCCAAATCCCATTTCAAAACAAACAATGCGAAGAAAAACAATATCGAACTGGCAGCATAGAGTCCCGGATATAAAATATATAATGCTGTCCTTCTAGAAGTCATACGTGCTAAAATTGGCACAAGCAAGGGCACATTGCCACCTATGATGGTTATTACAAACAAATACCAAGCAATGGATGCCGTGCGGACTATGCTTGGCACTAGTTCGATTACGACAGCTAAGGTGACTCCTATCCACATTTCGCCTACGATATTGGACGGGATAAGACTAATGAAGGCCCACGGGGGTTCCAGAAACAAGGCACCAGCAGAGAATGGAGCAGCAATAATCTGGTGAACGAGAAATGAAATTATAGATGGAGTTAATAGGCAGTTAACAATCATGCTACCTACATCAAATGAGCAATGAATTAACGTGTTTTATAAACAGCGTAAGACTAAAACAATGAATAGTTTATGCAAGTACACCCCTCATTAAAACCAATAAGAACAAAGATGATGATGATGATTGGAGATGATGAAGATTATGATTGGAGACGATGATGATGATGACAATGACGATGACTGATGATGATGATGATGATATGATTCATGATGATGATTCATGATGATGATGATGATGATTATTCATGATGATTATTCATGATGATGATTCATGATGATGATGATGATTCATGATGATGATGATGATTATTATTCATGATGATGATTCATGATGATGATGATGATGATGATTATTCATGATGATGATTCATGATAATGATGATGATTCATGATGATGATGATCATTCATGATGTTGAATGACATGGCTGAGCAACATCACAGCATGGATGCAGATGGGCGCGGTGGCATGTACAAACCAAGCCAAGGACAGGAAGAAGTGGCATTTGCTGACTATTCATGTCCTTGATGGGTGTGCGACTACCAGGTGACAGGTGAATAAGATGATGATTATAAATGATGATGATGATACCGATGAGGATGATGATGATTCATGATGATGATTCATGATGTTGATGATGATTCATGATGATGATGATGAGGAGGAGGAGGAGGAGGATGAGGATGAGGATGATAATGATGATGATGATTGATGATGATGATTATGACGATGATGGTGATGGTCATTGATGATGATGAGGAGGATGAGGATGATGACGATTGATGACATTCAATATCAAGCTGAAATGAAACAAACATCACTGACAAACACAACACTGGAATGAAAGAGAAATTCAACAACATGCGAACGACAACAATGACTTACTTGGCTGAAGACCAACACCCAAACCCTGGCATAGGGGCCTTTGCGTACCACAATTCGATCACTGATGAAACCTCCAAGAACTACTCCAAAAGACCCTCCAACAAGAGGAATCCAGCTCATGTATGCTCCAACATCAACATCCGGGTAATAGAGATTGAAGTACAATTGGGTATTATATGCCCATACATATCCTCCAGCATTTCTGACGGACCCAGCAATGAACAGCAAAATAAGGGAAGGCCGAGCAAACGTTTTCAGCAGCAAAACAATAGTGGCTGTCAACCCTAATGATGGCTTCTCCACACATTCCTGGTGACAAAAACAAAATCATTTTCTTATTAATTTTCTGTTTTTGCTCATTGTTTGACATGATTAAGATTTGTAACCGTGATTTCTCTTGCAATAATTTTAGTAAAAGGACTTCTACACTTTAGAAAACCAAATTCAAGTAATATAATATATGTACAGTAAATATATCCTCAAAGTGCTAATGGCAAATTTCGTAAATTACCAAACCAATATATCTATATTTATACCCTCAATTTTCTCATTCTAAGCTCTGTATTCTAACTGCTACCTTGTTACAGTGACGCTAGCCATGTTTGAAGGTACAATATGTCAGACAGGAAGTCAACAATATAATTGAGAAGGAAGTAGCTTTTGATGTCGAGGAAAAGTAAAAGTAATGGCAAACTTCATCAACGCCCAGTAACTAACTGCAATAACTGATGCACCCTCTGCGATAATGAGGAATACACTTTTTCATAGAGATCCAAATGATAATAAGGTTTTGTTTCAAGACTTAAATTTAAAATAAGAAAGGGTTTTATAAAATGCTTAATGCAACAGTACCAAATTCCTAAAGTGGTAATTTTCCACACTAAGTCTAACAGATCTAAATATAGCTATATTTCAATACTTTCATTGGACAATAGTTCAATGATGTAATAGGTGTTTACTATCACAGCTTTGCACCATGATGGTGGCATTACCTGCCTATGGTTCGGAACATGTAAACAAGCAGAGCTACCCAGTTCAAATATTCAAATGACTGCCATGTAGAGAGGGTTGCCAAATACTGAGAATGGAAGAGATATTTTATGGTCAAACTCTATTATATGGACTTTTTCTTGGCCTTAAAGCAAATAATGATCCATTTATAAACTTACAGCCTACAAGGCCTTAGTTAAACAACAAAATTAAAAGAAAAGAGTACATGAATAGTATATAAATGCAGGGTAAAATAAGGGCAAAACAACATGAAAGAACTAATCAAAAGACAAAGACAATGACAACAGCCAGTAGAAAGAATAAACACAAAAGAAGAAAACTAAAGCATACTGTAGAAAACTAAAGTATATTGAAGAAAATTATTGCATATTGTAGAAAACAGAAGTATATTGTACAAAACTAACGTATATTGTAGAAAACTAAAGCATGTTGTATAAAACTAAAGCATATTGTATAAAACTAAAGCATATTGTATAAAACTAAAGCATATTGTAGAAAATTAACATATATTGTATAAAACTAAAGCACATTGTAGAAAACTAAAGTATATTGTATAAAGCTAAAGTATATTATATAAAACTAAAGCATATTGTACAAAACTAAAGCATATTGTATAAAACTGAAGCATATTGTAGAAACCTAAAGCATATTGTATAAAACTAAAGCATATTGTAGAAAACTAAAGTATATTGAAGGAAATTAATGCATATTGTAGAAAACTAAAGTATATTGAAGGAATTTAATGCATATTGTAGAAAACATAAATATATTGTACAAAACTAAAGTATATTGTATAAAACTAAAGTATATTGTATAAAGCTAAAGCATATTGCAGAAAACTAACATATATTGTATAAAACTAAAGCATATTGTAGAAAACTAAAGTATATTGAAGAAAATTAATGCATATTGTAGAAAACAGAAGTATATTGTACAAAACTAACGTATATTGTATAAAACTAACGTATACTGTAGAAAACAAAAGTATATTGTAGAAAACTCAAGTATATTGTACAAAACTAATGCATATTGTAGAAAACTCAAGTATATTGTAGAAAACTAATGTATATTGTACAAAACTAATGTATATCATAGAAAACTAATGTATATTGTATAAAACTAAAGTATATTGTAGAAAGCTAAAGTATATTGTAGAAAACTAACGTATATTGTAGAAAACTCAAGTATATTGTAGAAAGCTAAAGTATATTGCAGAAAACTAACGCATATTGTAGAAAACTAAAGTATATTGTAGAAAGCTAAAGTATATTGCAGAAAACTAACGCATATTGTAGAAAACTCACGTATATTGTAGAAAACTAAAGTATATTGTAGAAAACTCAAGTAATATTGTAGAAAACTCAAGTATATTGTAGAAAACTCAAGTAAATTGTAGAAAACAAAAGTATATTGCAGAAAACTCAAGTATATTGTAGAAAACTCAAGTATGTTGTAGAAAACTGAAGTATATTGTAAGAAACTAAAGTATATTGTAGAAAACTAATGCATATTGTAGAAAATTCAAGTATTTTATGGTAGTCTTGCATTAAGGACAAAAGTAAAGGTATGATTATGACCACTAGATTATTAAACCTGAGTCTTATGACTGCAAATTTGACACTTGAGCTAGACAGCTCAATAGCAAAGGTCAAAAGGCTAAGGTAAAAGTTAGGTCTATGAGGGTAAGGTCTCCTATTGTACACATAAATTGGTGTTTGTCATTAGTGCTGGGTTAATTGTGCACTAAAGATCAGTGATCAGGGGCAGGTGCTACAGTTGCAGCATAGATGGTGCCACATGTCTCATAGGCATTCATAAAAGTGCCCATAAAACAAGTGTTCTGTTTCATATAGTGGTGTGACATTCTCTGTGGTGCAAGGTCCAGAGGTGCCAGATCCTTCATGATGCAGTAACCACAGAAAGGGCACCTCATAGTGTCAAAGTTTCCTGCTCCACCATAAGCCTATTGTGCTAAACATCTCCTCTGAACATATTGTGATTTGATCTTAATGCCTAATACGGAATCGTTCCATTAGTGTGATTGCAGATGGTCTAGATATTTCTATGAAATTCCTTATTAGGCATTAACATTTCTTCGAAACCCAATTTCTCAGAAAGGGCACTTTGCTGGCTCTGAGTTACTCCTCTACTACCCCCATTGCCTCCATGACTCCAGTGCCCCAGACAACAGTAGTTGTGGTAAACAAATGTGGTGCTAGTGGTACATGCAAAACATGATGTTACTTACATGAATACACCAGTTTTGTATCATGACCTGTGGAATCAGTGTGCACTAGGATGTATGATCGGTGTTGTAAAGGTCATATTTTCCTTGACAATAGTCTTTCCGGTGTGCTACAGGCATTCTGTCATCTCTGTCAGATGGGTGGGTGGCAAAAGATATGAGTTGCCAAATTTTCATGCCACAGCAAAAAATGGAAAGTAGCAATGGAAAACAAAAGGAATTCACTTCTCAAGAACAATGTGTGGACTCTCTTTGAGACATTTAAAAACTGAAAAGCTGTTGGTAGTAAATGGGTCTTCAAGACAAGGCATGCTCCTGAAGGCGACCTACAATGTTATGAAGCTAGACTTGTACACCCAAGAGTATGGAATGCACTATGATGATACATTCTGTCGCACCATTAAATTTGAGTCTGTTTGCACTTTCACTAACTGTTCTAAATGCTGGCTAATGTTATTTAAATAATTTCAGTCTTTTGATTATACAAACAACACACTGGTGATACATATTACCCCAAAGACCAGTAAAATAAATAATGAATACATCTTCTAGATTGAATGTTTTGTTGATTTATATACCAAATAAACAAATAAACAAATAATAAATTTAAGTACAAAAGAAAATTTAAAGCATACCTTTCTCTCATATACAGTCTTCTTTTTCTTTGGTTCACGAACCGTGAAGAGGATCAATAAGCCAATTAAAATGCCAGGCATTCCAGCAATATAAAAGACCCATCTCCATCCTTGATTGTTAATATTTAATTGGGTCACATAATTACCAAGAGCATAGGACATGCTATAACCAAAGTAAATGCCCCAGTTGTACACCCCAAGTGCAGCACCTCTTAAATCCTTCAAAATGTAATACAAACATATGCTGGGTGACATTTCTTTGGCAAAAGGCATACACATATTACAAGCAACTGACACAAGAAAATAACAAAAGACGTAGCAAGTCAGTACAAGATATACAAATGAATGGATGAATGAATGAACAAATGAGTGAGCAAGTAAATGCATGAAAATTATATACATATATACATATATGCTCCACTCTTGACAAATACATGAAAGCACTGTCTCTGCCTAAGCAGAAACACAAAAAAACTAATGAACTTTGTCTTACCCACCACTGGGTTTTGTCTCCAAAAATACAAAGGACTTTGGAAGTCCTTCACTAAATCTTTGTACTATGATGGCACAGAAGTTTGACTGTTATCTTTTGAGTCTTATATATATAGTATATTCCACTTTCATGCTACAATGTACTATAAAAATCTACAAACCTCTTCAAAGAAGTCTCCAATTAAACTTGTGGCAAATGGAGTGCAACCAGCTTCACTGCAAAGAAACCAGAAAAAATAAATCGATTGTGTGAGCATGAAATGACATGGACCTGCATAAATTGACATATGCCAATATAGATCAACATGAAATAAGATAGGATTAGCAGGAATCAACATGAATCAAAATGAATCAAGATAGATCATCATGAATCAACAAAGTTTAGTATCAATTTCTGAAGATCAACTGTGATAAATATTGATCAACATAATTGATCAACGTAATAGATCAACATTGATTAACATGAATCAACATAAATAAACATAAATTGAGATGGATCGCCAGGGATCAATAAGTGTTAACATAAATTAACATGAATTGTGCTCTGATCATGAGGTTCTGGGATCGAATCTGCCTCACGGCACCATTGGCAAGTGCCTTAAAACCATATGCCATGGGTCAACCCAAGCCATGTGAGGGAAATTAGGTATGACAAAACTGGTTGAAGCTGTCAAATGGTTGACCTAGCACAATACCACAAAACATCCTGGTTGAGATCATGGGTGTCTAGTCTTGTTCAACTAATTGTTTACACTGGTTCAGTCACTCATGCTCAAGAACTGCAAATAAGTTCTGCAAGTGCTAATATGCAGTATAAACCGCAGGTTAGCTCTGTGGACAATGCTCAGATGAGTGATTGTAAATGTGCCTGTGCAGGCATCTAAGAGTCATGGTTGTTAGCCATGTGAATAGATGGGTATCCTTGATACGAGTGGCTGGCCATTATTCAATATGAATCAAAATGAATAAGCATAAATCAAAGTACGTATGCATGGATTAGCAAAGATCAATGTGGATCAGTACAGATTAACATGGATCAACATAAATTAACAATGATCTATTTGGATCAACATAGATTAGCACGAATCAGAAAAAATCAACATTGACAAACACTGTTCAACATGGATCACTATGGCCTAACATGAATCAACATTAAACAGTATCATTTAAATTAGATAAGCACGGATTAAAATGGGGGTTATGTATGGGATCATCGTTCCTGGAGTGCTGGCTCCTCGTACTGACCCCTGGGCAATAGCTCTGTCTGACAAAATCGGCAAAAAATGACACACCAGGAAGTAGACCCTTCTCCTGACAGTTCCAAAGAAGACTACAGACCTGGAAACATTTCCTGAATATTGTCGTTTTAAACAACAGTCGTTTAGCAGCAAAATTCAGTGGAGAAAAAGGAGTCGAAATAGCCATTGAACCCATCCTGTTGTTCTGGCAACTGTTGAAACAATGAACATGGCTGCCACCTGGACACAAGGATGGGGACTCATTGTCTTTGTAATAACAACAGGCTTCAATGTCCTTGCACAAACAACCAGTTAAGAATGTTTTGGGAAATGGCTGAACTATTGGGACCACAGGATGCATTCAAAGTCACCCCATGCCACCGTATAGCTGAAGACCTTAAGATCTGTAGCCTGCTCATGCTTCACTATGAGAATCTGGTAGAGATGGTAGGTCAAATGGCCGAGAATCAGATGGTAAGAAGCATTTGTGCAAGGATGTACCAGTTGCAAGCTACACCTACGACTACTGTTTAAAATGCATCCAAGTCAAATTGGTGGTGTGAAGAACTGAAAACATGATCAAAACACAGAATTTGGAACT